>NQII01002315.1:278514-345942 GCA_002778355.1 Clitarchus hookeri
AAAGGTTGAATTTTTTTTGTTAAGCAAAAAAAATTTTAGTTATTATTTTTTAACAAAATTTTTAATTGATTTTCTGGAAGCTTATTAATAAAATTTTACGATACTGTTACCACAATGGCCATATTCGTATTATATGATGTCAATATGACCGAAAGATATGGTTTAAAATTTCTGCTTATTTCAAATATTACATTTGATATTATAGTAGCTCCCTATATTATTTCTGATATCCAGCGGAGTCAGTAAGCGTGCAAAAATTGCTCACATTGCAACATAAAACATAAAATGTTTATGACCAAAAATATTTTACCATAGCCTATTACTCTCAAGTAATTTATTAGGAATTTTTTTTACAATAAATATTAAGAAGTAGTAATGTAAAACATTACAAACAAAAAAATTTGTGTTTTGGGTTTCAAGCAGTTGGTAAAACGTGGTTTCGGATTACATAAAAGACAACTAACTAACTTCTAATTTTCAGTGTGAAATACGAAGTATGAGCCAACCCGTATTCTAATTTTAGTCTTTCTTTTGCAAAGAAAATTCAAGGTGGTTAGTTCTTGAATACAAAGCAAATTTTTGTGGTATAATTATTTAAGATTNTTCTTTTGCAAAGAAAATTCAAGGTGGTTAGTTCTTGAATACAAAGCAAATTTTTGTGGTATAATTATTTAAGATTAAAAAAAAATTATTACAATAACTAACAAAATACTTAAAATTGGATCACACTCATGCTATTTCTATTTCTTTTTCACTGCATTTCTGGAATCGTGAAGTTAAAATATTGGTAATTTGTTTTATGTATGACAATATNTTTCTATTTCTTTTTCACTGCATTTCTGGAATCGTGAAGTTAAAATATTGGTAATTTGTTTTATGTATGACAATATTAGTTTATGGATTTTTCTCTAAGTTATCGTTGCTACTGTCGCATCTCAATCGAATGCTATATATGTGTTGGGAATGTACGTTTCTTCGACGTACTTTTTTTTAAAAAAAGATTGCATGTAACGAGACCTTGATACTACGGATCATAACTGAGTTACGTGTGTGTTCTGCGCACGTGGATCTCGGACCATCACCGACTCGACCACGTCAACGTGTGTGCGAGACACATCAGTAATTGCACACCACGATGGCCTAATCAGTCTGTTTAATTGCTCTGTCTAATGCGAAGCCCTTTTTATGTGATGTCTGGAGGCCATCAAACACGTTTACTGCAGCTGGCACATGAGTCACGTGGGAAATTTTTTGTTTGCTGAATCCCATTACAAAAACATGTTTTCTTTTTCAGAAATCCGCAAGTGCGACATAATTTTACATTTTCGCTTCTGCGACTTTCAAAGAGTACACGCATACAGCGTATTTATATTTAGTTTGCAGTTTTATTTCTGAATTCCTGTTAAACTCAGACAAAATTTNGAGTACACGCATACAGCGTATTTATATTTAGTTTGCAGTTTTATTTCTGAATTCCTGTTAAACTCAGACAAAATTGGCTAACGCTTTTAATGCAGAGAGGATTGGTTTATTGCCTCACTATATAGTGTTTACAAATGCTCTCCACTTAAAGCCTGTGGCCGCGGTAACGCAGCTGCCAAAGCGCGCACCTCCCAACCGGGCCTCGATTCCCGGTGGGTCCACTATCGTATTCTCTCACGTGCCGAACAATGCGGCTGGTTGGCGTGTTTACTCGGGAATCTCCTGTTTCCCCCGCAAAGTGAAGGTCCAGTGAATCACTGTCCAGTAAACACTGGACAGTAATTAGATTTAAGGAGCTTCGAAATTTATTCTCTCAGTTGTCTTGTATTTTCTTGCTGTTCGAGTGGCACTATTTCGTATAAGTACACGTTAATAAAATAAACTTAATTGTGATCAAAACAATTTTTTAATAAGGAATTTTGTAAAATATTACAATCTTTCGCGTGAACACGAATTTTCAGACGAGGTTAACTAACGTTTTAGAGTTAAAACATTTCGAAAATAATATGTTGAAATGGTGCCGTTAAAAATAATTTCACATAACCCATTATAATATGATTGTTCAAGTGCCATTAACAAGTTGCCTTTTTTATGTATTTTTGGGTTATCCTCTGTTATATTTATTACAAAATAGTCTATAATTAACATGTTCTACTACTGTTAAAAATTATTCAAAGATCATTTACATTATGTGACTCGATAATAATCTTGTTTTAAGTTTTACAATAAAATTTAAACAAAAATTACAAATTAAACTCTAATCTCAGGAAAACAAAATGCCAAATTTAAAATAAATTTTACATGTCATTCTTGCGGCTTCAAGAAGCACAACAATCTCACCCTTACTGTTTCAGTTGTTGCAAACAAGATATTATTATAATGCATGCTGTACTCAAGTCGACCCAACACTTGTTTCATCGTCACAGCCAATTCACTGCAGGTTGTTGTTCCGTTTACGGTAATATGAAACAATCATAACCTAGAGCAGTAACGCGGCTTACGAATCAG
Organism: Clitarchus hookeri; assembly: GCA_002778355.1. Classification (NCBI taxonomy): domain Eukaryota; kingdom Metazoa; phylum Arthropoda; class Insecta; order Phasmatodea; family Phasmatidae; genus Clitarchus; species Clitarchus hookeri. The sequence goes on from NQII01002315.1 coordinate 281,005, forward strand.
TTTCTCAGAGGAAAGGCCAAGGTCGTTGAGCGTTGAGGCTCACAGTTTTAGCCAAATATGACCTTCATATGAGTTATGTCAACTACAATGTACACTGACTGAAATTATTTAAGAATTGTTTTTAATTAAATTTTAAAATTCGTTTGACAAAAATTCCATGTTAATTCTTCTATTATTGTGCTTTAAAATAAAGTAAAAANAATTAAATTTTAAAATTCGTTTGACAAAAATTCCATGTTAATTCTTCTATTATTGTGCTTTAAAATAAAGTAAAAAGTTATTTCTTTAAATTTAATTTTTAAGTTCCATTGAAAAAGTGTTACACCGTCTTAAACTAATCTCAAGAGTTAGAAGAAAACAGACACTGCAAAACTCAAAACATTGTAGTCTGAAATGAGTCAAAAACTGACGTCAATAGGATGTGTGTATATGTGTATATATATATATATATATATATATATATTAGCGTCACAGCTTTTCGGTTGGGCGTAGATTACGTTTAGTTAAACACATAATGAAGCATGTTGAGTTAAAATGTGATATGTTTATTCAATATATCAGTAATTTCGACACTCAATCAAGTGACTGAGTAAACCTTCCGTCGTATGTCGCAGTTAGTATTGTTTTAACGTGGNTGTGTGCGCGTGCGTGTGTGTGTGTGCGTGTGTGTGCGTGTGTGCGCGTGCGTGTGTGTGTGTGTGTGCGTGTGTGTGTGCGTGTGTGTGTGTGTGTGGAAGAATGATGTGGCACCCATCTATAAGTATCGTGACTTTTCCGAAAAACCTGAGAAAATGCCTATAAAACGATATGAATAGACAGTACTTTAAGTGCCATAGGTACACACAGCAACACGAGAACACTGCATGCTAGTTCAGAGCCTTGCGTGTAGAGGTGATGGCACATTTGATCCAACGGATAGCGAGGAATCTCAAAGCAAAGATGTGGGCAAATGATTCTGTTTGTTGTTTGGGATAAGACAATGACACCTTCAAACACAATATCTGGATTTTCTTCAACAGGAATCTATCCATTTAGCCGTTCAGCACTACCTGAAGAACCAGATGCTCCGAGGTGAGTAAGTGCGGAGCCCGAATCATCTGATGAGTCGTTTGAAACATTCTTGCAATGGGGGTGAATAATTAGGTGAGATATTTTTAACGTAGTCCATNCGTGTGTGTATGTGTGTGTGCGTGCGTGCGTGTGTGTGTGTGTGTGTGTGTGTGTGGAAGAATGATGTGGCACCCATCTATAAGTATCGTGACTTTTCCGAAAAACCTGAGAAAATGCCTATAAAACGGTATGAATAGACAGTACTTTAAGTGCCATAGGTACACACAGCAACACGAGAACACTGCATGCTAGTTCAGAGCCTTAGGNGTACACACAGCAACACGAGAACACTGCATGCTAGTTCAGAGCCTTAGGTGTAGAGGTGATGGCACATTTGATCCAACGGATAGCGAGGAATCTCAAAGCAAAGATGTGGGCAAATGATTCTGTTTGTTGTTTGGGATAAGACAATGACACCTTCAAACACAATATCTGGATTTTCTTCAACAGGAATCTACCCATTTAGCCGTTCAGCACTACCTGAAGAACCAGATGCTCCGAGGTGAGTAATTGCGGAGCCCGGATCATCTGATGAGTCGTTTGAAACATTCTTGCAATGGGGGTGAATAATTAGGTGAGATATTTTTAACGTAGTCCATNATCATCTGATGAGTCGTTTGAAACATTCTTGCAATGGGGGTGAATAATTAGGTGAGATATTTTTAACGTAGTCCATTGCTACACTATGTCGTCACAGAAAATCAAAACCAAAACGACATAGCGTAGCAATGAAGTACGTTCAAAATATTTCACCTAACCGAATCATCTCTCAGTCAGTCGGCATTGCCGCCAAACGAGGAAAAAAGGTAGGAATAATATGGAATAGATAATCTGGATAGCATTCCGGGTGCCAGTTATACTGATTTGTCATTTTCGAGTTTCCTCCTGACTCAAGCAAACTCTTCGAAAACTACAAACAGAGTAAATGTCTGAACTGTCGTGTGCAGAAGGTAACATAAAATACTGTTTGGAAAGCTTGCCTACCAAGAATAATATATCGGGCCAGTCACAAAATAAGACGTCGACAGATACGGTAGTTCCACCCCCCGCAGTCAGCGAAGTATCTACATCAGGTGGACGTTGATTCAGTAGTTCGTGTTCTGAATANCGGTAGTTCCACCCCCCGCAGTCAGCGAAGTATCTACATCAGGTGGACGTTGATTCAGTAGTTCGTGTTCTGAATATCGCGAAACTGACATGCGATTCTGCGATGGATAAGCAACGTCTTTTAATCGAACGTAATTACGTGTTTATCGTCTATTCCAGGTTTCTTCACACTGTTTGAATATAATCTTTTAAGAATCACCCCATGTATGACGTGTTTGGTTATTTCCTAAATATGTCATGTATCACAAANTTTGAATATAATCTTTTAAGAATCACCCCATGTATGACGTGTTTGGTTATTTCCTAAATATGTCATGTATCACAAACATTTTAGACCTCTGTTTACATAAAATTATCTTTTTTTTCGTTTAATAGAAATTTTACATATATGATATTTATAAATTATAATGTTTAATCTATAACAAATTTGAATTAAAAACTGCGAGACAACACGTGTGTATTGGTAGCGCCTTGTAAGAAATAGTTCTCATGCAAAATATTATTACACCTGAGTGCGCACGAATTCGGTGCGTTGTCCTTTGGTGTAATTTACTAGACCTAGTTAACCTTAGTTTGCACGAGGCGGAGAAATATCCTGGAAGTAGAACTTTATCAGGACCTCAGAAAAGTGTGAAGTAGCCGTGAATGGATTACACATTGTGCCCTTAGCGCAAAGTGTAACGAGAAAATTTTCTGTAAAATCGTACTAAAGTTGAACTTTTCAGAACTTTATAAAAACCAAAAACTTAAACTGGTTATCATTATATTTGAGCCCAGAGTATATNAAAGTTGAACTTTTCAGAACTTTATAAAAACCAAAAACTTAAACTGGTTATCATTATATTTGAGCCCAGAGTATAGTTTAAAAGGTTGAATTTTTTTTGTTAAGCAAAATAAATTTTAGTTATTATTTTTTAACAAAATTTTTAATTGATTTTCTGGAAGCTTATTAATAAAATTTTACGATATTGTTACCACAATGGCCATATTCGTATTATATGATGTCAATATGACCGAAAGATATGGTTTAAAATTTCTGTTTATTNAAAGTTGAACTTTTCAGAACTTTATAAAAACCAAAAACTTAAACTGGTTATCATTATATTTGAGCCCAGAGTATATTTTTAAAGGTTGAATTTTTTTTGTTAAGCAAAAAAAATTTTAGTTATTATTTTTTAACAAAATTTTTAATTGATTTTCTGGAAGCTTATTAATAAAATTTTACGATACTGTTACCACAATGGCCATATTCGTATTATATGATGTCAATATGACCGAAAGATATGGTTTAAAATTTCTGCTTATTTCAAATATTACATTTGATATTATAGTAGCTCCCTATATTATTTCTGATATCCAGCGGAGTCAGTAAGCGTGCAAAAATTGCTCACATTGCAACATAAAACATAAAATGTTTATGACCAAAAATATTTTACCATAGCCTATTACTCTCAAGTAATTTATTAGGAATTTTTTTTACAATAAATATTAAGAAGTAGTAATGTAAAACATTACAAACAAAAAAATTTGTGTTTTGGGTTTCAAGCAGTTGGTAAAACGTGGTTTCGGATTACATAAAAGACAACTAACTAACTTCTAATTTTCAGTGTGAAATACGAAGTATGAGCCAACCCGTATTCTAATTTTAGTCTTTCTTTTGCAAAGAAAATTCAAGGTGGTTAGTTCTTGAATACAAAGCAAATTTTTGTGGTATAATTATTTAAGATTGAAAAAAAATTATTGCAATAACTAACAAAATACTTAAAATTGGATCACACTCATGCTATTTCTATTTCTTTTTCACTGCATTTCTGGAATCGTGAAGTTAAAATATTGGTAATTTGTTTTATGTATGACAATATTAGTTTATGGATTTTTCTCTAAGTTATCGTTGCTACTGTCGCATCTCAATCGAATGCTATATATGTGTTGGGAATGTACGTTTCTTCGACGTACTTTTTTTTAAAAAAAGATTGCATGTAACGAGACCTTGATACTACGGATCATAACTGAGTTACGTGTGTGTTCTGCGCACGTGGATCTCGGACCATCACCGACTCGACCACGTCAACGTGTGTGCGAGACACATCAGTAATTGCACACCACGATGGCCTAATCAGTCTGTTTAATTGCTCTGTCTAATGCGAAGCCCTTTTTATGTGATGTCTGGAGGCCATCAAACACGTTTACTGCAGCTGGCACATGAGTCACGTGGGAAATTTTTTGTTTGCTGAATCCCATTACAAAAACATTTTTTCTTTTTCAGAAATCCGCAAGTGCGACATAATTTTACATTTTCGCTTCTGCGACTTTCAAAGAGTACACGCATACAGCGTATTTATATTTAGTTTGCAGTTTTATTTCTGAATTCCTGTTAAACTCAGACAAAATTTGCTAACGCTTTTAATGCAGAGAGGATTGGTTTATTACCTCACTATTTAGTGTTTACAAATGCTCTCTACTTAAAGCCTGTGGCCGTGGTAACGCAGCTGCCAAAGCGCGCACCTCCCAGCTAGGCGAACCGGGCCTCGATTCCCGGTGGGTCCACTATCGTATTCTCTCACGTGCCGAACAATGCGGCTGGTTGGCGTGTTTACTCGGGAATCTCCTGTTTCCCCCGCAAAGTGAAGGTCCAGTGAATCACTGTCCAGTAAACACTGGACAGTAATTAGATTTAAGGAGCTTCGAAATTTATTCTCTCAGTTGTCTTGTATTTTCTTGCTGTTCGAGTGGCACTATTTCGTATAAGTTCACGTTAATAAAATAAACTTAATTGTGATCAAAACATTTTTTTAATAAGGAATTTTGTAAAATATTACAATCTTTCGCGTGAACACGAATTTTCAGACGAGGTTAACTAACGTTTTAGAGTTAAAACATTTCGAAAATAATATGTTGAAATGGTGCCGTTAAAAATAATTTCACATAACCTATTATAATATGATTGTTTAAGTGCCATTAACAAGTTGCCTTTTTTATGTATTTTTGGGTTATCCTCTGTTATATTTATTACAAAATAGTCTATAATTAACATGATTTACTACTGTTAAAAATTATTCAAAGATCATTTACATTATGTGACTCGATAATAATCTTGTTTTAAGTTTTACAATAAAATTTAAACAAAAATTACAAATTAAACTCTAATCTCAGGAAAACAAAATGCCAAATTTAAAATAAATTTTTCATGTCATTCTTGCGGCTTCAAGAAGCACAACAATCTCACCCTTACTGTTTCAGTTGTTGCAAACATGATATTATTATAATGCATGCTGTACTCAAGTCGACCCAACACTTGTTTCATCGTCACAGCCAATTCACTGCAGGTTTTTGTTCCGTTTACGGTAATATGAAACAATCATAACCTAGACCAGTAACGCGGCTTACGAATCAGTTTCTCAGAGGAAAGGCCAAGGTCGTTGAGCGTTGAGGCTCACAGTTTTAGCCAAATATGACCTTCAAATGAGTTATGTCAACTACAATGTACACTGACTGAAATTATTTAAGAATTGTTTTTAAATTAAATTTTAAAATTCGTTTGACAAAAATTCCATGTTAATTCTTCTATTATTGTGCTTTAAAATAAAGTAAAAAGTTATTTCTTTAAATTTAATTTTTAAGTTCCATTGAAAAAGTGTTACACCGTCTTAAACTAATCTCAAGAGTTAGAAGAAAACAGACACTGCAAAACTCAAAACATTGTCGTCTAAAATGAGTCAAAAACTGACGTCAATAGGATGTGTGTATATGTGTATATATATATATATATATATATATATATATATATTAGCGTCACAGCTTTTCGGTTGGGCGTAGATTACGTTTAGTTAAACACATAATGAAGCATGTTGAGTTAAAATGTGATATGTTTATTCAATATATCAGTAATTTCGACACTCAATCAAGTGACTGAGTAAACCTTCCGTCGTATGTCGCAGTTAGTATTGTTTTAACGTGTGGTAGCATCACACTGAAATTTAACTGATAAATATTAAAATCATGATTTGTAGATGGCATTCTTTTGAAATTTTGGCTATAAACTCGCGACAGAGTTGGGCTTCTGACATCTTTACTATTTACAAACCACCAAATTATATTCTTCCAATTAATTATGCTGGATCAAACTACAGTCTTATTATTTTAAAACAAATTTTAATCACACATGCCAGCCAAGTTGTTTCTTGTACCCCCCTACCCCCCTCCTCCCACCATTTTCTTACAGTCCTAAGCGAGGTTTCTTAAAACTGGCATTAAATAAAATAAAATATTATTTGTTTTACAAATTTGATATCTCTAAATCGGAAGATCCTTGCGACTGAGGCGATGAGTTATGTAATGAATTGTGTAATGTAACATAAAAATTGTAATAGATGGTGTACATGAGTGTTATTTGCTCGGCTTACACTGCAGAACATATGAGGAGAAGTACAGCCCAACAGATGTGTGACCACCAGTAAAACTTACCAAATGTAATTTCTGTAGTACCACCAGACAGATACTTACTAAAACGTGTCACCATCTGCAGGACATGCTATGCAGAAACATACAACACCTAACTACAGACGAACTACGGTAAATGAGAACAGTTGCTAGTCTGATTCTTTCCTAAATTTTAATAGGATGTAAGAAGCAAAGTTTAAACATATTATGATGAGCGGGCAGATTATAAATTAAAATAGAACTGGGGCGTTAAAAAATATACTTTCAATTACCGAGGTACTTGAATATGATTAAAACTACTAATTCACGACTCTCAAATTATAGGTATTGCGGCCAACACTAGCTAGCCAACATTCATGTCTGAGCGTGGAAAATATATTGCAGAGCATGTCTCTTTCGTACAGAGTCTTCGTGGTTAAAAAATCTGTACAAATTTAACAATAAAAAATGTAATTGTAGTGCATGATAAAATGTTAATTAACAAGAGCTGCACTCTGTTTAAGCTGGTTCAGATTTATCTGAGAATTAAAATGTAGATCGTCGAAGACTGCAGCTATCCGAAGTAGTCACGTAAAAATTTCATTGTAGACATCCCCGCAGCTGTAGTAGTTCTTCTTCTACGTCGAGCTCTTCCCTAGATATTAAGCTCGCGGGTTCATATGTGCGTAAACACAGTCCTTACACATTCACTTTATAAAATCCTGGAAGGCGAAATATAACTAATATTTAACACGGTTGTCGTCCGAACTCAGGCCTCTTCTTTGCTCGAAAATATTATCACGTCTTTGTACCATCGTACTTGCCTGGTTTTATAGCTATTCGGACTCTTGTATCAATAAATTAATGCAAATTCCTAGTTGCGTGATTACCTCAGATAACCACAGCCATAACGAAGAATCCGATATGGCTTAAAACGTCCTAAAAACTATTTAAAACGTTCGCAGAGAAAGTAAAAATTTTCAACAATCTTATTTTCAAATAATCAAATGCTCTCATATGCAGCTAGTATCGCCTCACATAGTTATGACATAAATAACCAAATGTTGACATTTTCCTTCTCTTTCAAGGAGAAATTAAATTCTTTACCAGTTCTGATTTTAACCAAATACTTTTCTATTAAGTGTTAAAAAAAGCGAGAGTGACAGTTTAGCTCGCTGACAAAATTCTAATCTATATTAAAACCAATGTCAAAAGAAATAAATAATTCATACGCATTCAATTATGGTTGGTAGGTTAGTATACTCCCAAATTATATACGTCTGTTATCTCAAAACCAGATCATAAAAATAATTACAATAATAATTAAAATGATATGTATTACAGTGACACCACTATAAATATATATAGAGAGAGACAGAGAGAGAGAGAGAGAGAGAGAGAGAGAAGGAGGGGGACGATTCTAGGCCAAATTTTTACTCACCTGTTTTCGGCTTTAACTTATACCCGTTTGTGTTTAGTTCATTTACAACGTGATACTATAAATCATCAATAAACTAATATAAGACGAAAATTTCAGTACCACTTTTTCCTTAAAAATATTACTAAGGGAGTAGCCATGTACCCTCAAAAATCGAGTTTTGAAATCATTTTCGTTAAAAATATTAGTAACTCCTTGAGATTAAGCCACAAATCGGTGAATAGTGTTCTGCAGAACGGAGATCTTACATCTGTGGAAATGCGGCTGCTAGTAACACCCTTCTTTATCGGGAAAATAGGGATGCTGATTCCCAACAAGACACAGGGTGGCAACCTCTGTTTTACTGATGAAGGGGGGCGATATTACCAACCGCATCTGCACAGGTGTAACATCTCCGTTCTACAAAACACTATTCACATATTTGTTTGCTCAATCTCAAGTAATCCCCGATATTTCTAACGAAAGTCATTTCAAAGCTCTATTTTTTGANTCACATATTTGTTTGCTCAATCTCAAGTAATCCCCGATATTTCTAACGAAAGTCATTTCAAAGCTCTATTTTTTGGAGGCTGCCTAGCTCCCTTAATAATCACTTTAAGGAAAAGTGGCACATACATGTTCGTCTTATATTTTCGTTAGACATAACCTTCTGGAGTTTTCCGGTAAATTTTCGTATCACGTTATATATAATACACGCACGCCTTACCGACGTCCCTAGTGTTCCATTCGTACGTTTGTCCCAGTGCCGCTAGAAGACACGTATGCTAATGCCAACTGTTGAGACACCGCCCCCTCACCCCTGATCACGCAGTCCGTGCAACGGTCTGTGATAGGGAAATGAGCGTCTGCTCTGGAGGGGCGGAATCGTATTGTTTGCTCACTNCGCAGTCCGTGCAACGGTCTGTGATAGGGAAATGAGCGTCTGCTCTGGAGGGGCGGAATCGTATTGTTTGCTCACTGTTTGTATGGTAATAGGGAAGTGACGTCACGAGTCCCAGCAGTCACGGCGGATTGACAGCAGTGCTGCGAAGTAGCGCGCTGGTTTATTTCCTCGCAATCGTTCCTTACAGACATAGTATATTAGCGGTTTCTTCAAATTTCTTGAATCGAACCTTTGAAAAATCACTCCATGAATGACGCGTTTGGTTGTTTCCTAGATATACAATATATCACAAACGTGTTATACTTGTGTTTACATAAAGTAACTTATTTTTTGTTAAAGTGAACTTTTACTTATATTCTACATATTAATATATNTTATACTTGTGTTTACATAAAGTAACTTATTTTTTGTTAAAGTGAACTTTTACTTATATTCTACATATTAATATATGAATAAAACAGAGAGGAAATAGGTGTGTTGGCAATGGATAGTAAGAAATAGTTCTTATTCAAAATACTATTAAACTNGAATAAAACAGAGAGGAAATAGGTGTGTTGGCAATGGATAGTAAGAAATAGTTCTTATTCAAAATACTATTAAACTGAGTGCGCACAAATGCGGTGAGTTGTCCCTTTGGTGCAGTTTTCTAGACTCGGTTAAGCTGTGTTTGCATGAGGCGGAGGACTATACTGGAAGTATATTTTGTGAAGCAGGTCTTCACAAAGATTGGAAGTAACCATGAATGGACTAGCCGCAAATATTAAGGGCTATGGAAAGGTCTCGCCGAGTGCGAATTCCCGGAACATCAAATCAAGAACAGAATTGTAATGGGGTTAGATTTATTGACAAGGTAATTTGAATGCTGGTATCTATCGCATACAGCAATAAATTATAGTCTACAGATTTATATTTGAAAATTGAGAACGTTTTGCAATAAACCAGGGTTATAATTCACAAAATCAGTAAATATGTCATAATAATTGTCTTTAAAAACTGTATAAAACTGGAATAAAAAAATTATTTGTCATTGCCCAGTTTTTTTCAACCTAAAAAAAAACAATTGTTAATATTTAAGAATTGTGGTTTAATTTTGTTGATGTAAAATTTTAAATATCAAAATTTTATAAATTTTAGAACTATTATTTTGCACATGTACTGATTTTGTAGTATCTGTAATTTATTATTCGAAAAATAGCCAGTTTTTCTTTTCTCCCAAACTACACATTGTAGGAACTATTGCTGTATGAATTTGTTTTTTTTTTAATTCAAATACACAGTCAATAAAATAAACCCCATCGAAATATATAAAGTAGTTCAAATTCAATTATTGATTTTATATTTCGGAAATTCGCGCATAATGAGGCCTTTCCATGGGTCTTAGGCGAATCATGTTGCTAAGTCATTTTATCGGGAAATCATTTAATTGCGTCATTCCAGTTTTTTTCAACGGTATGGACGTTCTGTTTTCCAACGCCATATATTATATTGGCAGTGATTTCTAAATCTAGATCTTACATTTCGTTGGGCAGCAAAATAATTCTTTATATTTAAGATTTTAACAACAAACCTGAGCTTTGAAAAACTAAAGTCTTTCAGGCATTGTTTTGTAACCAGTTTTATTTCAACAGTGGTAGCGGTTTTAATCAAGTCTAAAATATAATCTGTTTTCTGTTAAACGTATTAAACCCTCATCAGTTACATCTTCGTAAATTGGTATTAAGGTACTTTGTTATAACAAGAAATAATTAATTATAAAAATTGCCTTTTTTTAATGCGCTCATAGCATGTAGTTAAGAGAAGCTAAGAGACTGTCTATTCATGTGTGGCCGATTTCTTTCTTCACCACGAATCCACTTTATACTGATAACTTTCGCTGTACAGATTTCACTTCAGCAGTTTATTCCTACGTCTATCCGAACACAAACACCCTTATCGAAATAAGAAGTAAGCCATATTTAATGATTTTCAGTTACTTTTGTCAATTACATAAACGGCTAATTGAATGGCTTCGTGTAAAAAGGGCTTCAGTCAACTAAACCTAGTTTTGAGAAAACTGAAAAAAACATTGCTGTTTTAAAAATATTAAACCAATCAAAATGAACTTTTTTCCCTTTATAGACAAAAATTATACTAATCAAACACCGTTAAGAAAAACATTTTGTTTCAAATAGTCATGGCTGCAAAAAAAATTTTTACTGGTGGACTGAAGCCCTTTTTGTACGTAAATAAAAAATGAAGCCCTTTATGCACATATGTTGTATTTTTTTACCTGTTTTTTTGTGGTTTGTCAACACTTACATTGTACTAAGACTCTTTTGGACTATTTTAATAGCTGTTTTAGGTATAAAAATTAACTCCAAATGAAAATAAAATGAGATTTATTGATTACAACTATTACTATATACACTTTATTGAATTATTTAATTACAGGTTTTGTTCTTTTCAATTAAACATTACTAATCACTCGTCTTGGACTTCTGGCTCGATCTGGTCAACTGTGGGCCAATTCATGATCAACTCATAAAAGTCTTTGTGCTCATTAGGAATATATGGCAGAAGGTTCCTAACGTCATTGATTTTCGCTGACTTGATCGGAACTTTATCGGCTTCATAAGCTGCAGGCGGTGGAAACTTCGGTTTTTGTTGTTCGTTTTTGACCATTTTAAATGACTGTGTCACTATACTGTCAATGGTTTTACTTGCGAATATTGTACCAAACGTCTCCTTGTAAAAGGACAACTGCATGTAAGTGCTTATTTCAAATCGAATTTTGTGTGCTTTTGGAACACTCTTGGAGCGTGTTTCTTGTGATATACAATTTTTCTTATAATAAGTCTTCCAAAATGATTTGAAGTCCAAAATGTCTTTGGTTTGAATTACTTTAACAGAAAACTTGTTGCAGCTGCTGTTTTCTATAAGTACTTTTATTTCGTCAACAGTGTAAATTCTATCAAACTTGTTGATATGGCGCTTTATTGTGGCAAAGTCCCGATCCCAGGGCAGAAAGGAATGGCCTCTTACTGGAAAAAACATTGTTATTTTCTCAAATCGACCAGTGTCTGTCAGTAACATTAGAAATCTAGACAATGCGTGATTCTTATTTTGACCACTGCAATTATCTGCAAACAGTCATAATTCGGTAATTTCCTGTGGTAGGTTTTTGAGCTAGTCATACAAGAAAGAGCAAACTTCATTAGGTGTCTTGTTTGCTGTTCCTTCATGGTATACATATACTTTTGCCGTTTTTTTATTGATATCGTGAATCGAAAACACGTTCACTGTAATCTGTCTCAGGTAAAATGTTTCTTGTACAGGGATCTGAGGATGCATAAATTTTGCATAAAATCCATACACAAGGAAAGAACATGTGGCTCATTCTTAGAGGTAGCTTTTTCCTGTAATTTGTTATAAAAAATTTTGGCACGCCTCTTATGTACCATTAACTCGGCAGTGTCATTTAAGTGGGGGCTTTTAAGCTTTATGTCAAGCTCCTCACACGTACAACAGTCAATTTGTGGCCTTCCAAACCTGAGGTTATAGTTCTCATTGACAAATTCATAGAAATATGCAGCACTGCAAATTCCTGGGTGTTTAGCAACCAAAAGGCGATATAAAGCCTTAGTACAAAGTCTGGCATCCAAATACTTTCTAGCTTTACCAGCATAATGGCTGAGCTTGGTCGGGAAACTCTCAATATGCTTTCTTAAAATTTCTTGGTTTTCGACGCTCATTTTGTTAGCGCTCTGTGACTTTCCTCTTCTATCAATATGGTTTTTACCTTCTTTAGCAAGGGCTCTCAGTCTTTTTACACGTTTGTCACTAATAGAGAGCAAAGACAAAAATGCTTTGTAACATACCTGTGTTGTTTGGTTACCAACCATGAGGAAGTATGCGTACATTTTATCAACATAACGTACATCTTCTTCTCGTCTTGGACGTCGTTTCTTTACGTCATGTATCTCGATCAGGCTTTGAATGAACAAGTCCTGTTCATTTTTGGATGGAAGGTTTAAAATGCGTAACAGCACATCAACTTTATCCAATTCAGATAGTCCATCAAAGCACTTGAATCTCTTGCAGCTAAAAAAAAAACATGAAGCTTTAAATAATGAAGCCTATAATACGTTAATAAGACAATAAAAAGTCAAGTTCTCCTAAAACTAAACAAAACTTGAAAAACCCTTACTTGCATGGAGGTCCCGTTGTTTTTGCTGGGACAGTCCTGCCCTGGTAGTTTTTGTAATCTAAACCTTTGCAACGTGAATCTTTCTTGACATTTCTTTTCCATTTGAATTCATGTCTCATCCTTTTCTTCCCAATAACTTCATCTCGGTCACTTTCATTTTCGGAATCACTCACCATTATATCACTGAAATAAAACACTTAATTATTTGTCAACAGAAAACAAACTTTTATTGTTATAAACAGTAATATCAACCAAACTGCAGAGACATAACCTCACAATCACCACTTGGACATACACAAAGAAAAATGCAGGTTTACAAACAAAAGAAATGAAATCAATAGTTGTTGCCACTACATAGAGAACGGCGTTTAATTTTCCAAGCATTTCTTATTCCAAGCTGAAAGGACTTCAGTCACTGACTGAAGTCCTTTCTGCATAGAATATTAAAAATTGAGTTGTGTTTAGACAGTGTGTGGCAGTGAAACGGAAGCTCTTTTTGCATAGAAACATGGGTCTACCTTATAAGAACACAAATCCGTGGTTAACTCACTTTCGTCAATTTGGTGACTGAAGCCCTTTTTGCATTGAGCTATTCAATTGGGAATCAAACTGATTGTAATAACCAATTTTTGGGAATGAAACAAGTTGGGAATCGAAGTCACGTCGTCCTTAAATTGTAACTACTATGTGAAATTCCCGAGCACTGAAAATTTATATGAGAAAGTTCCTCGGCCCAAACTGTTGGCTTCTTTCAAGGAAAGCTGGCGTTTATGTTTGTAATTTTTTGTTTACTGTCGATGCTCGTATCTTACCAAATGAGTTTGACATGCCCCCTTCAATGGCGTTACAGGACCTAAAATATCGTCTTCTACATTTTATCATATGACATCCTCTGTCTTCGTAATATGAAATAATTGTCTTAAAAAAGTATGGCAATGGCAGGAAATTACTTTACAAAAATTAATAAAACAATTTATAGCAAATTTTAATTTATATGTATATATCGAACCACAATCAATACGTTATGCTACGGCTCAAGTCATTGTTCATATTATTATAATGTCACGAAATATGTTTATTGGAAATTTGTTATGTGCTTTGCCCATATGCCACTGTTAATTTTTGAGCTAAAATTAAAATGAAAATAATTATAATCTATCACTCTACCGCAAGTGAACCAAGGTTCGGATTTTAAATCATTTTAATACGCTATCCTTGTGATTAAAATAAACCCTTTACCTGATGCCAATCTTTCCGTTCTAATAACTTTTTAGAATTTGTACTAAAGGATATTTTCAATTTATATTATTATATTTACACTAAAATAAAACATTATAATTTTTTTATAATAATTTCTTACTTTAATCACGTTATCATCAATATCGTGTCACTAAACCATAAAATATTCTCAAAATCTAGACAAAAATGTCTGTTAAAGAGCCTAAGTAAACTATACATATTTTCGCATGCTTGATGTATTTCCAAAGGCTGTTCGCGGTAAAAAGAGCACTTTTTAAATCAACCTCTGAAAAAATATCGCTGCTTATAACATGTCAGCTACATACAGTACACACTGAAAATCAGGCTTTCAGTTAAGTTGGCAGCGAATTATTACAAATAGTCCTAGGTCTTGACATCGCAAGTGCAATGTTAAGATTTTTAACAAATCATGATTAGTTTTCTTTATACACATTAGAGTACGAATTAGCATCGTGGTAACACATATAGGTTTGCAACAATTTCGCATTTCCACTCGATCGATGCATGAATAAAGCGATCAGGCTCGTAGTAATGAGAATTTTTACGTATGGCGCATGAATACAAAATGAAGATAAAAGAAGATCCCAAGGCGCCTCTCCAGTTGTCATGTGGGTGTTATTGTAAGTAGTTGTGTCTTTTAAGTATAATTTCTATAAAAAATATATGGGATATTTTAATGTAATTTTTTTTCAGAACAGAAATGAAAATCGATATTTGGTTGACAATTTATAAATTTGGTTAGTGAAAAATAAATGGGGTCCGTGAAAAATGGCAAAGTGTAACGATGTGTACTCTTCATTATAATGTTTCTAACTATAACGACTATGCTTTATATTTTCTTAACATATTGCTGTACTAAAATCCTACAGTCATACCGCTCAAAATTCTTAGGAAACAGAACACACGCAAAGCTGGCTTTGTTTTTTTTTTCTATATTTGATTGACATCGCTGTACTTCCTTACGACCGGACGCCACCTTAACTCTTTCAGACCCACTTTAATTTACGGTTTTAAGTGTAGCAAACAAAAAAATTATGATGCGTGCTGTACTTAAGTCGACACAGCACTTTTTCTATTGGCACAACCAATGAGCTGTAAGCTATATGTTCGGCTACAGTTATACGAACCAATTACGACCTCGACCAGTAAGACGGTTTGCGAATCATTTATCCACAGGTAGGATCATTGGTCATTGAGCTTCGCAGTGTGCAGTACAGACCAAAACGATCTACTCGAGCGTAATGTACACAGTTGGGTACACTGGATCTGAAAGGATTATGACGTTTAAAATTGTTTGCTAGGGAGGCTCCTAGAGCGTGGCTTTCAAAAGTGCTCTCTATTGACCGTGAAAAGCCTTCACTGTGAAAACAGAAGTAACGTGGGTTTTCTTGATNTGGCTTTCAAAAGTGCTCTCTATTGACCGTGAAAAGCCTTCACTGTGAAAACAGAAGTAACGTGGGTTTTCTTGATAACAGCACCAATGGCACAGTTTTGAGACCAGCCAGTGCTACTCGCCATCGAAGCATCTTCACAACTGACTCTTGCAGGGCTTTTTACAGGGGCTTTACTCACAGGTAAGGAAAATGTATACGAGAAAGTAAAATAATTAACTATTACGAAGTATACTTTCGTAAATATTTGACTTNTACGAGAAAGTAAAATAATTAACTATTACGAAGTATACTTTCGTAAATATTTGACTTGGAGGCAAGGGTTCCAAAATAAAAACACGTAGGCTCTCTTTAGAGAGCACAGAGGTTCAGTCGTGTAGTTGTCATTAAAAAATTGCACAACACACATTTCCGAACATTGTTTGCCTACGAATAGCACGTAAGAAATTTCTCATGTCCAAATACTAGCTTCCGTCTTTTATTTCCGTCTCTAATGCGTATTTTTTTTAATAAAGAATGGCTAATATAAGTGTTTCACAAGTGTTTTTAGGTATGAAACTTTCCATACTGGCTACTTAACATACAAGGACGTGCAGAACGCCTTCTGTCTTCATTGTTGCACCATAAAAATGTATTGTTACAACAGAAAGTCCTATGATGTGGGTAGACGAGTGATAGACTACACACCAATGTGTTGCTTTACGTGTTAAGATGTGATATTCGCGTCACTTTTTTCGACCAAATAAAAAAAGAGAAAATATTTAAAACATTTAGTGTTCTACGATTCTTCAATATAGGCTTTCTACCTGTTTTCTACTAAATGCTCATTAGTACTGATGTGACCTCTTTGGAAAATAAGTGGTGCTGTACTTTGTACTTGTTAAACGTTTTTGGCCATAGTAATTATTGTTAATTTGCAACAGTTAGTTAACAATTTCAACGTTGATTTTTAAGTTATTTATATTTTTGTCACCAGCGTGTTTTGAAAGTTTGTACTGTATTATCGATCGTTCTTGGATGGTCTACCCAGGTGTTATCTAGTCCTTTTTGCACGCGTTTTTAAGAGAACGAAAGGAGAAGTGTTTTTGGGCAGAATCGAGTTGACAGGGGCTGCGTGTGTGCAGTTGTGCACGAAGTNAAGAGAACGAAAGGAGAAGTGTTTTTGGGCAGAATCGAGTTGACAGGGGCTGCGTGTGTGCAGTTGTGCACGAAGTGTGAGCTATGTGGCGCTTCTGTGATGTGGCAGGTCAGCTACTTTCGAGTTAAGTTCGCAACGTGTTTCCAGTCGATCAAAATACAAAGAACACTCGTCGTGGAATTCGACAGTGATAAACTGCTCCCTGTTGAGCCACCGCTAGTCGGCAGGCCACGAGCAGTGATGACCAACGCTGTATTGCAGGACGGACAGCAGAGCTCCTGGGCCTTTGCTGCAGAATCACGAGGGTGAAATTGTGATTCCCAATCCACGAATCCTCAACATCCTTACTAATGGATTTACGTTGCCATTTTTACATCTCTCTGATCCTGCCACCACTGTGACGCTCCGTCAAGGTTTGTGGGCAACGATGCAGGTTCCGTTTAAGAAAGTTGTTCATACCAACAAATCACTTTGGCACTCAGTTTTACCTATTGTCGTCCATTGGTAACAGAACCATTAACTTTCTGAAAATCATNCAACAAATCACTTTGGCACTCAGTTTTACCTATTGTCGTCCATTGGTAACAGAACCATTAACTTTCTGAAAATCACTTCATTACAGTCTGAGATTGGATAATCAGTTGCCAATTTTTTAGAAGTAACAGTATATGACCAAGCATAATTACGTCTCGTTATTGGAGAGTAATGAAGTACGATAAATTTACCCAGCTTTTTAACGAGTCTTTTAAGAATTTTTGAACTGGTGTCAGAAATGTGGTATCAGATGAGGTAATGTTGGGCGATGTAAGCAATTGATCATCTTATTTTTAAGAATGCAGTCATTTTTGGAACACCATATTAAGAAATAAGAAAAATTGCAAGGATTTTTTAATGAAATTGAATTGTTTTTATACACATATAAATTTAATTTAAAGCCATATTTTGTTAAACACGCCTTGAGGGTACTAGGTACTAGTGCTTTGGTAGAGGTGACATTTGTCGATATACTGTTAATTGAAAGGTTCCTGTTCTGCTAGGGTTTACATTTACTGAATTTGGTACCTTCTGATTATTTGCAGTAAATGCGTTTACCTGTATGTGGATTGCTTGTCTTTGTTTGTAGTTAATAACTTACCATTTTTTGTAGTAAAAATTACCAAGATTATGCTATTTAGTGTGGCAAAGTTGAAAAATTTCTCTTTGGCCTATAAAATTACTATTAAATGTTATTATATGTTTTATTTGAGACGCAGGCAGGTGGCTGTCCACACGTTTTGTGTGGATAAAAATAATTTATAATGTTTGTGTTGTTAAATGGGCAAAGATATATGTAATAAAAATTTCAGTAAACTAATTTCAGTGGGCATTGCATAGGTTAAGTGGTTATTTACCTAAAATAGTCACGAAAAACGCATGTCTTTATCGTCGTGTGCTGTGGAGGGCAGTGACCTGAAAGCCTATACACAAATTTTTTTTGTTTAAATTTTACAAAAAAAAATTGGAAACTAGCTGCCAAGAAACTTTTTAGTACCATCGCAAGTTAAAACCTGTACGTTTTACAATTGTCAGTATTACTGCAAGAATTTTTCTGTAATTCTGCAAATCCTGTTTTTGCAAAAGTATAAATGCAACTTGGTTTACAACCAAATTATTTGTAAAAGTACTAGCATTTGTATTATTACAACAAATTTTCAGTTCGGTTTACAAATTGTTTTTTCTGTGTAGGAAACTTATAATTTATAACTCATTTTAAGGTAATTAGTAAGTGTCAGCAGCACTAGTGAGCCGGTTTTGGCTCTGCTACGACATAAAGGCGACCAGACATTCTATGCGTGTTCCCAGGTCACCCTTAGCTCTCTCACACTCTATCGTACGACAATGCCACAAGAGTTACAGATATCACGTTTTCAATTACGGCTAGTGAATGCTGTGGACGGATTGCTTCGTAAAGCCTGTATGCCACGATGGATGATTCCTTGGATGATTGCATGCAAGCCTGCATGGCCGCTTGTATGGATGGTTCTATGGAATATTTGGCCGACTGCTGGCCGTTTTCATGGACGTTTCCGTAACTGGTCGAGTGCAATTTGCGATGGAAGGTTTCCTACAAGGCTGACATTTTAGCCAATCAGAGAGAAGGTGGTGGAGTTATTTTGTTTATTTTGTTTTGAGAAAGAGCGTAATACTATTAAACAAGAATAAATAGTACATAAAAAAACCACGAAATATTTACTGAACCTAAAACAGCATTTTGTTGATTTTATGTGTAAACATTCGTGTTTGTTCAAAGCAAAAGTTCTGGTTATAACAACAAAACTATTACGTTCTATCATTAAACGCATTGCGCTGAAGTCGTGAGTGAAAATTGTTCCTGAACAAAAGTTATAGAAGTGAAGACATAAAAACTGCACTCGCCCTTGCCTGTTCGGTAACCAGTATAGTTCGATAGGCTATTCCAAAGAACCCTCCATAACTGCTTGCATGCAGGGTCAGGTAGCAGGTCCCGTGGAGGCTTCCAACTGAGCCGGTGCGGGAAATGTTATCGTGGCATACAGGCGCAAGTCTCTCGTCAGCAGAACAGAACCACGTCGACGACCCTTGAGAAACCAGAACGCACGATACTGGCGGGTACAGGACTTCAGGAGAGACCGCTACGTAACTNGTGGCTTTCAAAAGTGCTCTCTATTGACCGTGAAAAGCCTTCACTGTGAAAACAGAAGTAACGTGGGTTTTCTTGAGAACAGCACCAATGGCACAGTTTTGAGACCAGCCAGTGCTACTCGCCATCGAAGCATCTTCACAACTGACTCTTGCAGGGCTTTTTACAGGGGCTTTACTCACAGTAAGGAAAATGTATACGAGAAAGTAAAATAATTAACGATTACGAAGTATACTTTCGTAAATATTTGACATNCGAGAAAGTAAAATAATTAACTATTACGAAGTATACTTTCGTAAATATTTGACATGGAGGCAAGGGTTCCAAAATAAAAACACGTAGGCTCTCTTTAGAGAGCACAGAGGTTCAGTCGTGTAGTTGTCATTCAAAAATTGCACAACACACATTTCCGAACGGTGTTTGCCTACGAATAGCATGTAAGAAATTTCTCATGTCCAAATACTAGCTTCCGTCTTTTATTTCCGTCTCTAATGCGTATTTTTTTAAATAAAGAATGGCTAATATAAGTGTTTCACAAGCGTTTTTAGGTATGAAATTTTCCATACTGGCTACTTAACATACAAGGACGTGCAGAACGCCTTCTGTCTTCATTGTTGCACCATAAAAATATATTGTTACAACAGAAAGTCGTATGATGTAAGTAGACGAGTGATAGACTACACACCAATGTGTTGCTTTACGCGTTAAGATGTAGTGTTCGCGTCACTTTTTTCGACCAAATAAAAAAAGAGAAAATATTTCAAACATTTAGTGTTCTACGATTCTTCGATATTGGCTTTCTACCTGTTCTCTACTAAATGCTCATTAGTACTTATGTGACCTCTTTGGAAAATAAGTGGTGCTGTACTTTGTACTTGTTAAATGTTTTAGGCCATAGTAATTATTGTTAATTTGCAACAGTTAGTTAACAATTTCAACGTTGATTTTTAAGTTATTTATATTTTTATGTCACCAGCGTGTTTTGAAAGTTTGTACTGTATTATCTATCGTTCTTGGATGGTCTACCCAGGTGTTATCTAGTCCTTTTTGCACGCGTTTTTAAGAGAACGAAAGGAGAAGTGTTTTTGGGCAGAATCGAGTTGACAGGGGCTGCGTGTGTGCAGTTGTGCACGAAGTGTGAGCTATGTGGCGCTTCTGTGATGTGGCAGGTCAGCTACTTTCGAGTTAAGTTCGCAACGTGTTTCCAGTCGATCAAAATACAAAGAACACTCGTCGTGGAATTCGACAGTGATAAACTGCTCCCTGTTGAGCCACCGCTAGTCGGCAGGCCACGAGCAGTGATGACCAACGCTGTATTGCAGGACGGACAGCAGAGCTCCTGGGCCTTTGCTGCAGAATCACGAGGGTGAAATTGTGATTCCCAATCCACGAATCCTCAACATCCTTACTAATGGATTTACGTTGCCATTTTTACATCTCTCTGATCCTGCCACCACTGTGACGCTCCGTCAAGGTTTGTGGGCAACGATGCAGGTTCCGTTTAAGAAAGTTGTTCATACCAACAAATCACTTTGGCACTCAGTTTTACCTATTGTCGTCCATTGGTAACAGAACCATTAACTTTCTGAAAATCATTTCATTGCAGTCTGAGATTGGATAATCAGTTACCAATTTTTTAGAAGTAACAGTATATGACCAAGCATAATTACGTCTCGTTATTGGAGTGTAATGAAGTACGATAAATTTACCCAGCTTTTTAACAAGTCTTTTAAGAATTTTTGAACTGGTGTCAGAAATTTGGTATCAGATGAGATAATGTTGGGCGATGTAAGCAATTGATCATCTTATTTTTAAGAATGCAGTCATTCTTGGAACACCATATTAAGAAATAAGAAAAATGGCAAGTATTTTTTAATGAAATTGAATTGTTTTTATACACATATAAATTTAATTTAAAGCCCTATTTTGTTAA
Source organism: Clitarchus hookeri (assembly GCA_002778355.1). Taxonomy (NCBI): domain Eukaryota; kingdom Metazoa; phylum Arthropoda; class Insecta; order Phasmatodea; family Phasmatidae; genus Clitarchus; species Clitarchus hookeri. The sequence continues at coordinate 302,529 of NQII01002315.1, forward strand.
ACACGCCTTGAGGTACTAGGTACTAGTGCTTTGGTAGAGGTGACATTTGTCGATATACTGTTAATTGAAAGGTTCCTGTTCTGCTAGGGTTTACATTAACTGGATTTGGTACCTTCTGATTATTTGCAGTAAATGCGTTTACCTGTATGTGGATTGCTTGTCTTGGTTTGTAGTTAATAACTTACCATTTTTTGTAGTAAAAATTACCAAGATTATGCTATTTAGTGTGGCAAAGTTGAAAAATTTCTCTTTGGCCTATAAAATTACTATTAAATGTTATTATATGTTTTATTTGAGACGGAGGCAGGTGGCTGTCCACACGTTTTGTGTGGATAAAAATAATTTGTAATGTTTGTGTTGTTAAATGGGCAAAGATATATGTAATCAAAATTTCAGTAAACTAATTTCAGTGGGCTTTGCATAGGTTAAGTGGTTATTTACCTAAAATAGTCACGAAAAACGCATGTCTTTACCGTCGTGTGCTGAGGAGGGCAGTGAACTGAAAGCCTATACACAAATTTTTTTTGTTGAAATTCTACAAAAAAAAATTGGAAACTAGCTGCCAAGAAACTTTTTAGTACCATTACAAGTTAAAACCTGTAAATTTTACAAGTGTCAGTATTACTGCAATAATTTTTATGTAATTCTGCAAATCCTGTTTTTGCACAAGTATAAATGCAACTTGGTTTACAACCAAATTATTTGTAAAAGTACTAGCATTTGTATTATTACCAGAAATTTTCAGTTCGTATTACAAATTGTTTTCTTCTGTGTAGGAAACTTATAATTTATAACTCATTTTAAGGTAATTAGTAAGTGTCAGCAGCACTAGTGACCCGGTGTTGGCTCTGCTACGACATAAAGGCGACCAGACATTCGATGCGTGTTCCCAGGTCACCCTTAGCTCTCTCACACTCTATCGTACGACAATGCCACAAGAGTTACAGATATCACGTTTTCTATTACGGTGAGTGAATGCTGTGGACGGATTGCTTCGTAAAGCCTGTATTTCACGATGGAAGATTCCTTGGATGTTTGCATGCAAGCCTGCATGGCCGCTTGTATGGATGGTTCTATGGAATATTTGGCCGACTGCTGGCCGTTTTCATGGACGTTTCCGTAACTGGTCGAGTGCAATTTGCGATGGAAGGTTTCCTACAAGACTGACATTTTAGCCAATCAGAGAGAAGGTGGTGGAGTTATTTTGTTTATTTTGTTTTGAGAAAGAGCGTAAGACTATTAAACAAGAATAAATAGTACATAAAAAACCACGAAATATTTACTGAACCTAAAACAGCATTTTGTTAATTTTTTGTGTAAACATTCGTGTTTGTTCAAAACAAAAGTTCCGGTTCTAACAACAAAACTATAAGGTTATATGGTTAAACGCATTGCGCTGAAGTCGTGAGTGAAAATTGTTCCTGAACAAAAGTTATAGAAGTGAAGGCATAAAAACTGCACTCGCCCTTGCCTGTTCGGCAACCAGTATAGTTCGATAGGCTATCCCAAAGAACCCTCCATAACTGCTTGCATGTAGGGTCAGGTAGGCTTCCACCCGTGCTTGTATGGAAAATGTTATCCTGGCATACAGGCGCAAGTCTCTCGTCAGCAGGACAGAATCACGTCGACGACCCTTGAGAAACCAGAACGCACGATAATGGCTGGGACAGGACTTCGGGATAGACGGCTACCTAACTGCCTGCGGTCTTCGCGGCGCTATCTCGTGTAAACAGCGAGTTCACGTTCGCAGTCAGATCCCGGCACTGTCATTGTTTCATCCCTTCCTCTTAACCGCCTTTACTCGCTCTCCCCCTGCGGAACACTCTGATACGTTGAATAATACATCGCAGGGCTGAATGGCGGGGAGAGGGGGAGTACCTGCTATCAACCCCACTCAGGCTCCAGTACCTGTCTCGTCTACCTCCCGGGCACGCGCCTCTTGCGATAGCCTACCTTGTCAAACTCAGTCTCTCTTGCTCTCTCTCCTCAAATGTTATATCGTGCTACTAGTCTCCATCAACGCAAGGTGTTGAGCTGGGTTCGCTATCAAAAATCTAAGCACGGAGAATACACATAACAGTGGAACATTAGGTTCACGGTAAACCAAGCACATTTCAAAGCCCTGCTCAAGATCTACTTGAATGTAAATTGCTTATTCCTCCGTCATATGTTAAACTTAAATTTTCGTGCGACTGATCACGTTATGTAGGTATATACGTGTCGGTCAAGTGAAAATGAGAATTTATTAGGAAAGTAAGAATCTTACCAAAAATTTGCTATTTCTTAAACTTATATGCATTAAAACGGAAATCAAAAGAAATAATTTCAGTATTCACAAATGNCCAAAAATTTGCTATTTCTTAAACTTATATGCATTAAAACGGAAATCAAAAGAAATAATTTCAGTATTCACAAATGTTTACATGCCACTAGTAATTCATAATGTAAATACACTACCTCCGTCGCTACTAAACCTACAGGGCGCATGCCATATGTCGTGGCCGTTAAAATGTTTGCAGGTAGCGCTATAGTCCATTTGCGGTTACTTTACACTTTTCTGAAACCCTGCCAAAGTTACACTTCCAGGATATTCCTCGGTCTCTTGCAAACAAGCCTTAACCGAGTCTAGAAAATTACACGAAACNCCAAAGTTACACTTCCAGGATATTCCTCGGTCTCTTGCAAACAAGCCTTAACCGAGTCTAGAAAATTACACGAAAGGGATAACGCACCACGTTCGTGGGCATTCAGTGTAATAAAACTTTGCGTAAGAACTATTCGTTACTAGGCATTACCAACACACCTATTTTGTCACTGTTTTTGTTGGAAATAATTATAAATGAAATACTGTTATTTATAGATAAAATATACTTAAAATTTCAATATAACCGAAAAAAGATACTTTTGTCTTATCACAATTAGAAAACTTTAGTTAGACATAGCATATTTAGGANATAATTATAAATGAAATACTGTTATTTATAGATAAAATATACTTAAAATTTCAATATAACCGAAAAAAGATACTTTTGTCTTATCACAATTAGAAAACTTTAGTTAGACATAGCATATTTAGGAGACAACCAAACACGTCATACAAGGGGTGATTTTTTTAAGCTTTGATTCAAAAAGTGTGAAGAAACCGCGAATAAACTGTGGAGGTGTTTTTCAAACGTTCATTTTAAAAGTATTCAGGGAACATCCGGCCATAGTAATTATTACAACTGTTTTACTTAAAGATTTTATTGCAAAATATTTTTCTTTAAAAAACCCAAAATGTGATTCCGCTACAAATGTTATTAAAAATAAACCCTTATTAATCAATTTCTCTAACATTTTAAATAAGTAAATTTTTGCAAAATATTTTACAGTGTTATAAAATATATGCATTCTTGTTTCAATGTAACCTAAGTTGCACTTACCTCGTATACTTCAACCAAACATGCACATTTTCAGTATTTGCTCTGTGCCTCTTGGCTTTCCTCTTGTTTTTAGTTGCTTATTTAAAATAGCTAAGGAATATAAAGGTTTTCCAACTCTAAGGGAACTAATCCTATTAATTAACCTTTCCTGTTATAACTAATAATACTTCTTAAAAACTCTCAACAAATAAAATATCCTTTCCAATGATTCCCCTCGTAAAAGTATTATTTACTTTGTGAAATAATTATCCTGAGTGCCGTTTCTTTGTTTTATACCGTGTACATAATACCCTGTTCGCTGTTTCCGTATTTTTTAAGAGGTGGAGTAAAATCTTCCATTTCGGAATACTTCGCTTTCAGATGGCGAACAAATTCAACCTTAACATTTCAGGAACAACAAATTTAAAACATTTTGAATTAAAATCATGAATGTAATTAGCCAATTTTAAACCATATTCTTAATATGAATTTTAATTCTTGTTTCAACATGTATATTAAGGAATATTAATAACTCAACATTAAAGAATACTTTTCCCCTTATTTGTAGTAACAACTGACAACTTCTGATGCAAACTGTACTCTCGTGCAAAAATTAAAGCTACTGAATACTGAAGTTATTTTCAGCGACATGAGGAGCAAACGCGCCTACACAACCGAAGATTTTCATAGCATTTTTTTGACGTGAATACGTCCTAGAAATCAGACCGACGCGAGACGTACCAGGACCGAAACGGCGATGTGGGCGATCCATTCCCACACTGTCTCTTCGTGACTAGTTACACTACTACGTAAGCGACTACGATGCGAGCACGACCTTGAGTTGTCACCGCGCATGCGCGAGGTGAGGGTGGGAGTCTGCGGCGACTGGTCGCGGTTTTGGGTGAGGGCGAATATTTCCGGTCAGTACATCCCGCGACTCCGATGTGCCAGCACGCTGATTTCGTTACTTTCAGTTAATTCTCATATCCCTGAGAAAATATTACCTGCGAACGCAGGTGTGTTCTGGTAAAACCCGCAGCATTGTTCCCGATACAGAAGCATCCTGATTTTTACACGCCTTGCTCTTAAGAGTGCCTACGCCTTACGACAACAGACCACGTGACTTCTTAAAAACGCGCCACACCGTCGACGTACGTTTACGTGGTCGTTTTGGGCCGTGACACGTGAATAAAGCGGAGCCCGATAATGAGAACAAGACTGCCGGACAGTTGTCGGGGTATGATGATCAGTTCCGTCATCAGAGTCGCCAGAATCCCCAGGGATCTATAACACAACTCCTACAAGTCTGTAGCTTGTGCAACAAGTCACGTAACACGAGCTGATAGACGAGGCTTGTAAGCATCCTTACATATTCTGCAATTGTAGATGGATTCTACAAGACTAGTTAACAACTGTGACAAGTGTATCCTAGCGGTTTTGTGAACTACTATTGTTTTCTTGTTCTGCTATTCAATGATACTCCCCACCATTTCCGAGTCAATGTAATCCAATTTACAGTGTTTCTTCTATTAATGCGAACGGTAAAATGTATTAGTTTTGTTTTCATGGAATCCGGCTATTTCGCTCAAAAAATTTTCACTCCGTATAGTATTAACTAAATTTATCTCTAAATTCAAAGTCGTTGACTGCCACAAACTTGTTCTTGGCAAGTACTTGTACTGCTGCCTTACACCTACAACGTTGTCCTCGATGACCACAACATATTGCACTGTTATATATATCTACCATAACAACAAAAAAACATGTGAACAGGACTTAAAAATAAAAATAAAAAACTCTAATTTTACTATAGATGCGCTTGTAAACATTGTCTACCTGGGGTCATAGACTTGTAGAAAATAGATTGCAAATTGTGAAATTTTCTATGACATAACTTAGGAGTTAGTAATATTGTGTGACAGATTTTGTCGGAAATTAAGGAATTCTACTTGTAGTTACAAGTTGCACGCTGTTAGCTACGCGTGTGCTCGTATTACAGAAGATACTCCATTGTACTTACAGCTTGTAGGACTTGTAGGAGTTGTGCTATATGCCCCTTGGGCACTTTATGAAGGTATCTGACGTCCACATTACACTCTAAACCTTGAATCAGTGATGTCGGTCAGTGAAATACTGGTCACTGAAAGTCAGCTAAGGATGTTGACCTCGAACAAATTTGTTATTTTATATTTTTACCTCATAATCTTTAACTTTTAGACAGTATNCAACTTTTAGACACTATTAATAATTACTCCTCCCTAAAGAAAATTTCAGAGCATTATTTTTGCATAAATGCATGTTGAAATCATAATGTTACTGTTTTATAAATGTACAAATAATTAAAACTAACATAAGTAGAGAGTTAAGATAATTAACTCTGGAAGAAGATGCCAAGAGCTACTTCATGACTTGTATAAGATCGTACGAGGAAATGTTTTTACAATTTAAAAAATACTAAAATAAATAAAATGTTTGCTTATTTTTGTTTTAGGTATCTCCTGAATTTTCGTAAAATAACTTTTCCTAAGCATATCTTAAAATTAATAAATACAAGACCTTTTAATTGCTCTTGTTCAAGTTATTGTAAATAATTTTGCTTATTTTATTTGTGCGTTACAAAAACAGTATAATTTCGACTTTGACATGTCATTTTTAAAAAACCATACCATATAAAAAAATTTTTAATTGTTCCAGATAATAACTACAAGTTGAACAGTATGTGATTTAAACATAACATAACAACTTTTTTCAAGTTGAACGCCCTTAAAGAGGCTGTTACATACTAGGCAATGAGTTTAGAGAATGGAAAATCTGTGTGACGGTGTAGTATTCATTGTCATATCTGGAAATATGACATAAAAAGTGCTTTAAACTCTTCTAACTCACTCGTACTTGAGATGGAGCTTTTGATAAAAGATATGTGTGCCGGTATTAACCAAACTCATTTTATTAATAATCAGTAAATAATGTTGTAGTTAGTAGAGATTGTATACAAAAGTTCAAAGGAGAAAATAATCTTCGTGCTGCTCTGAAGGAGGGAAGGTAGGGGAGGCAGTGTAGGGGAGGGCTCTCCTGAACGCTCGTCACTGGAGGGAGGGAAACCACGTCACACTGATTGCGCTATAAACACCAAACTGGTAACATCGCTCTCTGCTACCGCGCCGTTAAATACTGCGCTGCGCGACTTACGTTTTTTCGACAGGTAATGTTCAAACGTGGAGCAGCTCTCGCTCAACCGCTCTCGGCCGCTGTCACTAGTGAGCTGAACAACCTCAACCCTTCTTGAAGAGGCAATGGACACTCCTGACTCGCCCGACGCGTTTTCAACTTCTGCGTACTATTTTCTCATTTGGATTTCACTCTACCTCCCCGCCCAATACCATATTGTGCATCAGGTGTTCGCAAGGCTACCACACTGNAAGGCAATGGACACTCCTGACTCGCCCGACGCGTTTTCAACTTCTGCGTACTATTTTCTCATTTGGATTTCACTCTACCTCCCCGCCCAATACCATATTGTGCATCAGGTGTTCGCAAGGCTACCACACTACTCATTACTCTGTTCTCCCAGTCAAATTTGAGCAAAAGTGCAGTGGCAAACGAACATAAATCGTTTATCTGCGTGAAAATGCATCATATTTCGGTAATAAATGTGTATTGTGCATTTAAAACTCTTCGTAAAGCTTAACATCTTACCTTTATAAAAGTATCTGCCATTTTACAACGCCACTGAACAACCTTTGAATCTGTGAAATTATGCGGACGTAACAATCAGTNATAAAAGTATCTGCCATTTTACAACGCCACTGAACAACCTTTGAATCTGTGAAATTATGCGGACGTAACAATCAGTAAGCTGCAACTGATTTCATGTGGAACGATTTTCGCTAATTGTCGCTGATTTTGCTCCATTTTTTACTATTTCAGGTGAAGTTTATACAATGTCTGCATTCGCGATACATCTGAGTTTCGGGTACCTAAACGATTTAACAAAAAGGGCAATCTCGCCGGTTTCCAGGTAATATTTCCACCTGTGCAACCAGATTCGGATGGACATCATCATCCAATGTATGTGTAGGAAGCATTCAACAAGTTTACCAACGTAAATTTAGGATTTCCTAAAAAAATTTATATTGTTCTAAATATCTAGCTATTTATGGTCCGCGAAAAAAATCTTAATTAAATAAAATGATTAAATGGTTTTATGGTTTATTTTCAGCATTGCATATATCTATACAGACGCGTATTTCACAGTGTACACTATGCAATATAGGCTGTTTACAGTAAAATGAGGAATTTTGAAAGCCCTGCTTAAGATATACCTGTATGCACGTTGTGTATTCCTTATGTAAAATTAACACTGTCATGGACGTCATCACTTTATTCATACGTCGATCAGGTGAAACTGTAGAATTATTATAAAAGTAAATATTTTACACATGTGGTCGTCTTTACACTTCGATGCATTAAAGAAACAGAAACCAAAAGTAATGATTTAGATTATCACAAATTTTTCCTGTCACTTTTTATAAGAAATGGAACTACTTTCCATCCATCATTACCAACTTTACTGGGCGCATGTCACTCAGTGCGCCCGTTAAAATACACAAACTTTTGTGAAAAATGCAGCACCAAGAAGAATACATGTGATTTAAATGAACTTTATACCACAGATTAGGTACATGACAATACACGATTGAGTAGGATTAGAGAACTGTGCATGATCTCTGTCCTTAAGAANTAAAATGAGGAATTTTGAAAGCCCTGCTTAAGATATACCTGTATGCACGTTGTGTATTCCTTATGTAAAATTAACCCTGTCATGGTCATCATCACTTTATTCATACGTCGATCAAGTGAAACTGTAGAATTATTATAAAAGTAAATATTTTACACATGTGGTCGTCTTTACACTTCGATGCATTAAAGAAACAGAAAGCAAAAGTAATGATTTAGATTATCACAAATTTTTCCTGTCACTTTTTATAAGAAATGGAACTACTTTCCATCCATCATTACCAACTTTACTGGGCGCATGTCACTCAGTGCGCCCGTTAAAATACACAAACTTTTGTGAAAAATGCAGCACCAAGAAGAATGCATGTGATTTAAATTAACTTCATACCACAGATTAGGTACATGACAATACACGATTGAGTAGGATTAGAGAACTGTGCATGATCTCTGTCCTTAAGAATTCAGTAAGGTGTGAAGACCCCATGTGCTACAATCAGAGCCCCTAAACGTTATGGCATGGAATCAAATAGAATCAGGATATGTTCCTGGGGAATCTCCCTCCACGCGACTTATATGCGAGTCCACAAAACATCAACAGTAGTTGCTGGAGGACCATGACGAACAAGTCGCTGACCAACCATATTCCAGACATGTTCGATGGACGACATTTCAGGCGAGCGTACAGGCCAGGGAAGCAGTGTTACCAGTCGTTAATTGAAGAAGGCTTGCAAATTCCTCGCTACATGTGGCCGGGCATTTTCCTGCCGAAATATGGCATGGGGAGTCGCTTGAAGGAGAGGCAGTACCTCGGGCTCTAAAACCTCTCTGATGTAGAAGTTGATGCTCAAATTGCCCTCAATACATAGGATTCGAGATCGCATGTTGTATCCAATGGCGCCCCAAACCATCACACTTGGCGTTTGTCCGCTATGCCACTCCACGATGCAGGCTGCCAGATTGCAGTCACCACGGTAGCGTCTAACACGTATGCGGCCATCACACTGTAGGACAGGTTGAAGCGGGACTCGTCCGAAAACACTACATTTCGCCACTCAACATGCCAACTATGGCGTTCACGTGCCCATTGCAGTCTGAGGAGTTTGTGGTTTCTAGACAACGGAAGCCGACGCAATGGCATGCGTCTAACCAGTCCAGACCGCAGCAGACGGCGTCGAACCATCGACGCAGACAGGTCCACACCCGTTGTAGTGCTGCAGTGTCGAGCCAACACTGAGGACGAGGCTGTACGGTCCGTTACGGCCATGCGGACAAGATGGTAGTCCCTGTGATCACATTGCGTGGTCCAGTACTCACTCGTCGCTGCGTACGACCCTCTTCTATCCACTGGTTCCACACACGCACAACTGTACGAGCCGGAATGTCACGGTACGACAAATCCGTTTCCCGGAGGCCGATCATTCTGCCCCGTTCGAACTCACTCACTTGCTGATATGGCATCCTTTGACGTCGACAAGGCATACTGGCACTTGCTTTCACGTCGTTTGACGGCTCTGCACAGACTGAGCTTGGCTTAACACGGACCTTTCCGGTCACATACGAGAGGGCGCTGCTGGGCATATATGTACGTCATATTTCCGCAATCGTGATCACTTATTACTGGTACACTGTTCTACACATACTCCGAGTATGGATTAATTCGGGCCATTATTTCTGGGTGTTGCAATTTTTACAAACAATAGTGTANTTCTACACATACTCCGAGTATGGATTAATTCGGGCCATTATTTCTGGGTGTTGCAATTTTTACAAACAATAGTGTATATGCAGGTAGGAGCAGTGTCTTGTTTCTAAGGTTGATTTCAAAAGTGCTAACTTTATAAATCAACACTCGTCTAAGGGAATCACTATCACTGACTGCAGCCGCTTCGGTTACACAGGTACGTGTCTATCGTACTTGCTGCCAACATCCGCCATAGCTCGTCTATCCGCCGAGATCAGTTGGTGAGTAATACAATCCGCAGCTTCCAGGTGCGACATGTCATTCAAGCATGATCCAGGCATGCTACGTCTCCTACCCTGCCACCAACACACAACACATCCCATGCTGAACTCGTCTTCTTGCTGTCGCAGGAGTAAATGGTTCTTGTGGGAAAATTGTAAGTGGAGTGAAGAGATTTGGGTAGCTCTTAACATCGAGGTCTTGAGAGCCGAGGAGGGTGAAACGACGTGAGTATGGAGCGGCACCGTAATGCAAGGGCGGGGAAACGGGATATCCCCGAGAAAATCCTGCAGATCAGTGGCATCGTCCGGCACGATTTTCATATACGGGAGTGACCCCGCCGGGAGTCGAACCCGGTTAGCCTAGGTGGGAGGCGAGTAGTTTAGCCACTACACAACCGAGGTCCCCCGGAAGCTTTAGAGGGAGGGGGAAACAGATTACTAGGTCGCAACATTATACTGCTAAAAAAAGATTTTACTGTTTCACAAGAACATCAGATAACAAAGAAAAACGTGCCTCATGTTATATAAGNATACTGCTAAAAAAAGATTTTACTGTTTCACAAGAACATCAGATAACAAAGAAAAACGTGCCTCATGTTATATAAGTGTAAGACAGTGAATACAATCAAGATTAAAATTAGCACAAATAAATACAATACTACCATTTAGGGAAATAAAATCCNTGTAAGACAGTGAATACAATCAAGATTAAAATTAGCACAAATAAATACAATACTACCATTTAGGGAAATAAAATCCCTAAAAATATATTGGGCTTAACAGTAGCATGACAACTAATGGGAAGAATGATTTTGGAAATAACTTTCCAAATTAATTAGAAATTCAGTTAATTCATAAACTACAGTAAACATTATAATCTGATATAATATTANAAATAACTTTCCAAATTAATTAGAAATTCAGTTAATTCATAAACTACAGTAAACATTATAATCTGATATAATATTAAAGTTTCAAAACAAAATTAAAATTTGCGAAATTAGTTGATAAATGTAATTATAAACATGCAAGTATATTAAAGGAAAATTTTTAACCTGTGTACATTAATAAATTTAAAATGCTATTAATATATGTAATGTTGTATGTGTTTCAATTTTAGAGGTACAAAACAAAATAAGNAAATAACTTTCCAAATTAATTAGAAATTCAGTTAATTCATAAACTACAGTAAACATTATAATCTGATATAATATTGAAGTTTCAAAACAAAATTAAAATTTGCAAAATTAGTTGATAAATGTAATTATAAACATGCAAGTATATTAAAGGAAAATTTTTAACCTGTGTATATTAATAAATTTAAAATGCTATTAATATATGTAATGTTGTATGTGTTTCAATTTTAGAGGTACAAAACAAAATAAGTTGTGTGCAAGATTCATTGTATTGTTATGAACCGAAACATGTTAATATAATAGATATTCGTTATGGTGTGACTAATTGATATAGAAAGAATACGGTCAATTTTATTCAGATGATTGTGCAAGAGAAAATGTTTATATATCATAAAAAAACACCGAAATAATAATGAAACACTTCGTAGGTTTATGTTCTAAAACTGTGAAATTATAATCGTAATATATTAATTTATTTAAAATGTTTTGTTACTTTCTGCTACAAAATTTCAGGGTACTAACAACGAGAAATTTATCAGTGAACACTTGTAGTAATATAACACTTTGTGTTTAGATGGATGAATACAGAAACATTTTTTTTTTTCGTTGGTATTTTATTCGGTCGGGTGACTATCACTTACGCACTGTATGTTATTTAAAATATTTCGAAAGGTGGATTTATTGTTAGAAATGTAATTGATGAAGAGATGTCTGTAGTATAGCGTCTATTGTACAGATTTGCTTCTATTGTCAGGAATCGCGGTTCATGTGTAGTCCTCAATAGAATTTAATAGATTTTAGGACAGTGGTTTCGGAGTCTCTGTTCTCGAGGTCTGCGGTGTTGGAATATAATAAATATTTATTATTTCTACCCTTTTATTTTTGGGTGATTTTTCCATACGGTGTAAGCTAGGGAATAAGTCGTATTCCCGTCACGGTTGTGATTATGCGAGTAGAGCAATTTGAATAAATCTTTGTCAGATAAACTGCGCGTTTTAAAAATATTTTGATCAAATAACGTAATAAAGTTTTGGTAGTAACTTTGATTAAAAAGCGGTTATAGCTCATCTGCCGCCAGAAGACTGCCGTACTAAACATCACTCTCAGTGATATTTCGTCCTCTCTTTGATCTCAAATACGAAACTGCGGGTAACGTAAAGCGGTTGTAGCAGGAAATCTCTACCAAACGTTCTTCCTGAATGTGTTAGTGAAAACTTTAAAAAATAATATAATATCGCAAATGAATAAAAAGAACCTTACTTTACTTTAAAATAATTTCCGACCAACTTTGTTACCAACATTTTGTAAAATACCAATATTTCTTCGTTGTTTCTCATTTTAATTTTTACTGTCGTTACTTGACAGTCTAAAGTACGCCACTGTAAACCACATATACTAAAACAAAGCATGTTCGATGAAGTCTACCTTGGATTGAATTACATTTTCCAGTCTTTCAATAAAAATCGAATATTTGGTTAAGAATAAACAATCTTGTCAANCTTTGTTACCAACATTTTGTAAAATACCAATATTTCTTCGTTGTTTCTCATTTTAATTTTTACTGTCGTTACTTGGCAGTCTAAAGTACGCCACTGTAAACCACATATACTAAAACAAAGCATGTTCGATGAAGTTTACCTTGGATTGAATTACATTTTCCAGTCTTTCAATAAAAATCGAATATTTGGTTAAGAATAAACAATCTTGTCAANTACCTTGGATTGAATTACATTTTCCAGTCTTTCAATAAAAATCGAATATTTGGTTAAGAATAAACAATCTTGTCAATTTTCCCCATCAAACACTGCCAGGCCCTCAGCTACTGTATCGTTAATAAAAACGTGCTTTTTGAAGACCTAAACGAAAGTTAGATTCTTATATAATAGTTTTCAATTTTTTGTATTGCTTTGTGAATTAAATTATTACGAAAATGTGCTGCCTCCTTTCAGAGATCTACGAAGTTTTATAACACATAGCTTATTCATGTATCTGTCTGTGTCGGCAGCAGATTGTTCCTACAATGTTTACTTTAAAACAAGATTCGTGATTCAAATTAATAAATACAATATTCATTCCTTACAGTTTCAAAAAGTCTTTAACAAAAATAATATTATATGATGCGACATTTGTTAAATAAGGTAGACTGCCGAAACATTACTCCGACGATGTTTTGGATGAGACAGAGATAATCTAGTACAGTATTTTTTCATGAATAATTAATCATTTTCAACTATGTGCGTGGCATATGAATATAAGCATATAATTTTTCCTAGATATGTTCAATTTTAAGAACAGTAGCGTAAACCATTATTTGCAAAATAATGGATTCTTAGCACGTACGCCAACACAGTTCTTAAAATTTCGTGGCATACGATTATTGCATATAATTGAAGTTTGCATTAAATAGCTCTATGAATAAAAGGGGGAAACACACACATAAAAACAATCTTTAGATTTTAAATTGTTCTAATTTCGAAAACGTTTTTACTATTCTCACTGTTAAAAATTAAGTTAAACTTTTGTTATAATTTTTACTGTTTTTATTTTACTGGAATAGCAAATTATTTTCTTTGAAACGCAATGTGTTTTTCGTTTGGAATTTTAAATTTTCCTTGCACTCAAGAGAAGATAATTGGAAACTTAAACCTAATCCCAGGATATTTTTAGACATAAATTCAAAGAAATATTTTCATTGCATTTTTGTTGCTGCAAAATCAGTACTTAGTACATAGCCTTAAACTGCCTGGCTCAAGTAACAAAAATATTTCATGGGGCATTCGCCAGAGTTGCAGAAAGAGAATGTTTCATGTTGATCCTCCTCTATCCTCAAGCTCGGCCAAGGAGCCATTGTAGCCCAAGGAACAAGTCTTATCAGCTCTTTGAGGAGCAATGAAAAAAGAGATAACCTCTTTTCCTTATCCCGCACTTTTACTGCAGCTAGCATTTGAGGTCATTTTCGCGTCCACTTCAACAGCTTCTTCTTCCTCCTAGTCGACGCAACCCAAATATTGATGGTCCAGTTATTCTCTTGGAAAATGGGAAAGCTTCGTAGTACTGTTTGCTATCCCACAATTCTATTATTTATGTGAGATAACAGCAGTTTGTTCCGAGACTATTACAATAATCACTGAATTTACCTATTCAATATACATCATTACCGTCGACCTCCCAAATCATCCTAAACATTTTATGTGATAGCTGAAACGTATCACTCGTTAATCCAATAACAATCTTTGTATCATCTAAAATTTCAAAACACAATAATATTAANATAGCTGAAACGTATCACTCGTTAATCCAATAACAATCTTTGTATCATCTAAAATTTCAAAACACAATAATATTAAATCTATTTTTCTATTCACCCTTCTTTGCTGGTATAGGTATTTATAGTTTAGCTACATAATTTATAAATATTAGTATTTTCTCACACGCCCTCATAGTGCGCGAATTCTTGAAACCTATAATCAAGAACAGAATTTGAATCTTTCTTACTAGATTTTGATGGGGTAAGATTATTGACAAACTNACTAGTACACACCAATGGTTGACAGTCTATGGTTGTAAATTTAAAAATTGCCACTTTTGGCAAAAAATTATGGATATAAACCATAAAATCAGAAAATATGTCAACATAGCTGGCTTAAAATTAACAAAATAATATTATCTACAGATACATAATATTAAAATTTAAATATTGCTAAAGAAAAATAGAATTTTAACAGAATTTTCTAACAGAGTAGCTCTTTAGAAAATAAAATTAAAATTAAGGAAGGTATTTTTTTTTATTACTAAGTAACACCTAATAATATTGTTACAAGACGCCTGGGGGGCGTATCCGAGTTCGTAAGGGATGGAGGTCTTAATAAAAATAAAAGAACTAACATATANTTACAAGACGCCTGGGGGGCGTATCCGAGTTCGTAAGGGATGGAGGTCTTAATAAAAATAAAAGAACTAACATATTTTAATTTACTCAAACAGCTATTATTTAGAACATCAATCTATCTATATCCTCTATTGCTCTTTTTATTTCTCAGTAAGTGCAATATTTAATGTATATTTTAATTCTAATTAGCATCACTCTTAATATCTCCGTNCTCTTTTTATTTCTCAGTAAGTGCAATATTTAATGTATATTTTAATTCTAATTAGCATCACTCTTAATATCTCCGTTTCATTATAATCAATTAACTCATACTCATCATTAACACATGTTCAGTCTATCTGTTGTCATCATTTGTAATGTCTTTCACTCATGCATCCAGTCCAATAGTCTAGCCTGTAGTCATACTCTTCAATGCTGTGATGTTCGTAGTCGCAGATTTTCCTCCCGCTGGTCACTTCTCTCGCCACGCGCTTGTCTTCTCGCTCGTCGTCTATCGCTAAACCTCCAGTCACTCATCCACTCATCAACTACTCCCGGCTCAGAGGCCCGTCGCATTTTTATATCAGTCGCCCTGGCCATCTGGAAGGTTCAACGCACCTTGAGTCACGCTGAGAGAAACAATGTCAGTAATCCAGAGAATTCTTCAGATGTCTCAATGACAAACGATACCCAAGGTCGGGAGCGGCACGCGCCCTGGTAGGCATATTAGGCACGCTTTGTAAACATTCCTTTGTGAAAAGTCGCTGTGTCTCGGTTGCAACTGATAGCGCGCGTGAGTCAATATATCACCCGTGCCTCGCACCCTCGCAGAGCGGCCGCCGGTAACAACATTTTATAAATTGTAAAACAATTGTTTGTGCATAATTACTGATTTTGTGTTTTCTATGCGTGTTTTGTTCGAAAAGCAGACTATGCATCGTATCAACTATTACGCTGCGCCGTCTGCCTCGGCGTTGTTATAATTGTGAGCGCTCTCTATGTCAGCGGTCAGTGGCGAACTCATTGCTCGTGCTCGGATCCCCTCCCTTGTTCCCCTTCTACACCCTTTCCCCTCCTTCCCCTTCCTCTTGTGATTGGTGGCATTATTTTATTTAAGGCCTTGTCCGGCCGAGCTCGGACCTATTAGACAGTGCTGCCTCCCTCCTCTTTTCCTGTGCAGTCAGGAGGAGGGGAGGGGAATATTTTGGAACCACTGGGCTAGCTGGGGAAACTCAGTTGGCCCATTAAATGTTAGCTGCGGAGGGCAACCTCCGCAACTACAGATTGGGATGGTGCAGGGAGTTGGGAAGCGGCTAATCTTGCTTCTTTCTAATCTTCCTGTAGGTCATGTTAAACCCCGTTTGGGTGGCAAAGGGCCCCTCACGGGGCCTGGACTACCCCTTCTCTGAGCTTCGGCAATGATGAAAAACGGTAGGTCGAGCCTATTCTGCTGCCGCCCTTACTGCTGCTACTTCTGCTCAGTTCGTCTTCCCAGTTTAAGCCTGCCTGCCTTCCACTCCAAGCAGAATTATGACAACTTGATCTAGTCATTCACACCGATCAATGCGGTGAGTCGTGGAACACGTAACGTCTCTGTGTTTGCGTTAGGGATTTGTAACTNCGTCTTCCCAGTTTAAGCCTGCCTGCCTTCCACTCCAAGCAGAATTATGACAACTTGATCTAGTCATTCACACCGATCAATGCGGTGAGTCGTGGAACACGTAACGTCTCTGTGTTTGCGTTAGGGATTTGTAACTGTGTTGTAATTTCTTGTGCGGCGTGTGTGTGTAGTTGCTTGGGTGTGCAGTAGTTTCTGCCCGGTTGCCGTACTAAATTACGTTTGACTGCAACTGTGGTGTCGCGTCTGCTGCGCTTCTTGTTTTTCACGTGTCGTGATTTTCATTGTGCGCCGCCCAAGTTTAATTGAAGTTTCTGGTAAATTTCCGTTTCCACTACTCATTCGTAGGGGCTTCGTTTTTAAGGTTTTAAAGTGTTGCATTTTAATGGCAGTGTCTTTAATGGGTCACATTCGAGTGCCTCCCACCGTAATCTTTTATTGCAACTTTTGAGATGTTTCTAATAAAATTGGATCCTTTACTGGGCCGTGGGCGGTGGCCATCCTTCCTAAGCTACTAACTGAATTATTGGAGCTGAGAAAGAATTGCTTTGAAATAAGTATAAATAATTTTATTTTAAATAATTTTGTATTTACGTGCCNCAAGTATAAATAATTTTATTTTAAATAATTTTGTATTTGCATGCACGGGAGTCAGTATTAAATTAATGTTGTGTTGCTGCTCCAGAGGTTACGTTATTTATTGATTGTCACGTGATTGAAAGTTTAATATTTTTAATAATATTGCTGTCTATTATGTGGATTTTTATATTGATTCATACGTGCATTTTGCCAATGCATTCTTTTCTTCAGAATTATTATACACAAATGTTATTAAAGGGCGTTAAATCTTGTCTTGTCTTATGTAAATTATTTGTGATGCATCACAACGCGTATGTGATGATTTTATTTATTTAAATATATAGCTAATAAAACAAACCCATCGTACCATATCATGTAGTTTAAATTCAGTTCTTGTTTTTATGTTTCGTAGATTGACGCACAGCGAACCCTCAAGTCTGGATAATATTTATCTGCATTATGGTGGGTAATATGGTATTTAAAGTAATACATAATAAAGTTAATGATCTTCGGCGGTAGCATGTTGTAAATGAGCGTTGATTATCGTATAAAATTAAAATGCATAGTTTAATAAACTATCATGTTTAACACTGTTGTTTTTCTCATTATTTTCGAAACTTAATTTTATTAGGTTCGTCAGCAGTTCATTTGCAGATACGTCCACAGATTTAATCACAAACGGTGACATCGATTGAGCAGTTGATCCTAGCCTGCTTAGTAAGAATATACATGTTATAGCGAGATGGGCACAGGATTCCTATGATGAGAACCTGTAAAGTCAGCCAGCAAGCTCTGGCATATGCCATGCTAGATATGTAATTGTATCCTTCACCGTTACTTTGGGCTTGAGGCTGTAAGAATCCGTTACAAACATCAAAAACTCCAATTGTAGCCGCCTTTAGTTCACCATTTTGTAAAATAGCAGTGCATTGAAAATAAAATGTCATATCTTTGGAACAAATCAACCGACTGCGAGTAAATTTGGCAAACAAGTTGCACTATGGTGTGTCTAAAAAAACTGGCATGGTTTCAATTAGTTGGACATTTATTTTCATAATAGCCGCAATATAAACATTTCAGTTTAGTATGATATATCTAAGAAACCATGCAACCAATGTCATCCTAACTTTGCACACCAGCATTATCTGTTACAACATTAAAATGTATCTACGCAGAGCCTCTTTTGTTCATCATTTTGTATAAGATAAAACCACATAAAACAGGAAGTTACTGATAACTAATAAGCCTATTTTCCGCTACATGGGTGAAAATAAATTTTAGTGAAGTTCTTGAAAGCTTAGACGGTAGGTAGTCGTTGACGTCTCATTGACAGCAATATCATTAGAGATGAAACCAGAAACATGTGAAAATAGTACTAAGAAAATCAAAATACACGAGTGACTTATCCGGGATTCGAATTCAGAAAAACTTGTAAAATTAAGCTAGTTTTCAAGTAACTGCCTCACGGAGGTAGGATTCGGAGCATCAACTTCGGATGTAATAAGTCTAATGTTTTGAATGACAGAGGGTTCACTAACCTGAAATATTTACTTGGCCATCATTTTGAAAATAAGTGTCTGATCCACTAAAACACATAAGTTTACGTGGCCTACTATAACGCTTCTAGTGTGAAAAATTTGATGGAAATTGGTTGATTTGACTCCGGGATATACCAAAAAAAAAATTATTTTCTTTAATGGGGCTATGTTACAAAATTGCTTGAAGAGGCTCTGTAAACGATGTTTGTAATATATATTGTCAGTATAAAAAGTTTGATTGAAATTGTTAAATAGACGTGCCAAACATATAAAAATATTTATATGGCCGCCATTTTTTAAATAATTTCCTGGCCCTATTTAAATCATGTAACTAGACTTGGCCTTCTGTAGGTGTGCAAAGTTTTGTGGAAATTAGTCGAATTATTTCACAAATATGACAAATGTTCAGTGTATTCACCTGAAACTACATTGCAAAAAAAATTCGGCCAAGGAGGATCTCTGTATGCATATCGGTAGATTGGTCTTTGATAAATGGCATAAAATCTCAATTGATCATGTGACGAACTTCATAAATGGNGTATGCATATCGGTAGATTGGTCTTTGATAAATGGCATAAAATCTCAATTGATCATGTGACGAACTTCATAAATGGAGGGCAAAATGTTTATATATTAGCACATTCGATTATTGTCGCAGATAAAAAATACAAAGTTAAATTTCATTCTGTGTCATAGTTTCGTAGATATAGCACACTAAGCTAAAAAAATTTTATACGCGCCATTCTATATCAATTATTATAGCCTACCACAGTACAACTTCGCCTGATTTGAAAGAAATCGGTTTATTGTTTCCCGAGATATGGCTTAAAGACAATATTATTTCATTTAGGACTATCTTACAAAATGCCGGGAAAATGAGGCATTGCATAGAAAATTTTGATGGAAACAACTAATTATTTGAGCATACAAAGTTAATTTGAAATTTATTTTGCAGTTTCGTAGATAAANAAATTTTGATGGAAACAACTAATTATTTGAGCATACAAAGTTAATTTGAAATTTATTTTGCAGTTTCGTAGATAAAAAATTTGGAAGTAAAATAATTATATGGCCGCTATTTTTAAAATATATATGGCTGATCCACTCATAATGTATCAGTTTACATAACCTGCCATAGTGCTAATTGTTTGCCGAATTTGGTAGAATTTTTTTCTTTTTTATATCACATAATTTCATTTTGTCAAGTGATACTATTTTACAAAATGGCTGGAAAAAGAGATTTCGTGTGTACCCATTTGATGGTTCTAAGATATACAGCGATCATACAAAGTTTCGTTGGAAATAATTGCATGGTTTCGTCAATATAACCTATAAAACTAAAATATCTATACGACCACCATTTTTTAAATAAGTGTCTCACATACCTTAAACCTATTAGTTAAAATTACCTACCGCAGTACTACTTGTTTGCCATATTTGGTAGGAATTGGAAAAGTTTTTCCCGAGGTATGACATAAAAACTTTATTTATTCATGTGGCACTATCTTCCAAAATGGAGAGCAAAGGAGGCTCCATGTAGACACATTTGATGTTTGTTATATATGCTGCCAGCATACAAATTTAATTCAGAATTTATTAATGTTTTCGAAGATATAGCATACTACACTCAAATATCTATAATGCCACAATTTTGAAAATAAGTGTTTGACATACTTGGAACCTATTTTTACATACCAACTGCGGCAGTACTACTTGATTACCAAATTTGGTAGGAATCTGTCTTTTTTTTCCCCAAGAAATTACACAAAAACTAAATTAAATCATGTAGCGCTATCTTACAAAATGGCTTACAAAAGTGGTTGTTGTTTGGGTTATATGATGCTTGTAATAGATACTGTCAGCTTACAAAATTTGGTTTAAATTGGTTAAAAGGTTTGAAAATAAGTTTCTAATAAAGTTCAATTACTTATATTTTTCTTAGCCTATGATAGCATTACTTACGTGCTAAATTTAAAAATAATAGGTTGACTAATTTTTTAGATATAATGTAAAAGCTCTATTTATCGTGTAGTGCTATCCACCAAAATGGCCAAAGGACGACAATAATTATCTCTGAATATAATTCTTACAACTTGCGCTGTCAATATACAAAATTTGGTTCAAATATGTTAAATGTTTTCCGAGATATGAAATATTGCCCAAAAAATTTTCATGGCCGCAATTTTGAAAGCAAGAGCCCAACTATAAAAGTCAGGTGTCCTTACTTAGTACTCTATGTGCACCGAATTTGGTGAAATTCGCGTCACGCGTTCGAAAATTGAAGGAGGGACACACACGCACAGACACACACAGACACACAGACTGGAAAGTGATCTCATAGGCCTTTCTTTCCTTCGGTAAGTCGGCTTAAAATTCAGTTTTAAGTCATGCCTCANTAATGGGTCACATTCGAGTGCCTCCCACCGTAATCTTTTATTGCAACTTTTGAGATGTTTCTAATAAAATTGGATGCTTTACTGGGCCGTGGGTGGTGGCCCTCCTTCCTTAGCTACTTAACTGAATTATTGGAGCTCAGAAATAATTGCTTTGAAACAAGTATAAATAATTTTATTTTAAATAATTTTGTATTTGCATGCACGGGAGTCAGTATTAAATTAATGTTGTGTTGCTGCTCCAGAGGTTACGTTATTTATTGATTGTCACGTGATTGAAAGTTTAATNTGTGTTGTAATTTCTTGTGCGGCGTGTGTGTGTAGTTGCTTGGGTGTGCAGTAGTTTCTGCCCGGTTGCCGTACTTAATTACGTTTGACTGCAACTATGGTGTCGCGTCTGCTGCGCTTCTTGTTTTTGACGTGTCGTGATTGTCTTAGTGCGCCGCCCAAGTTTAATTGAAGTTTCTGGTAAATTTCCGTTTCCACTACTCATTCGTAGGGCTTCATGTTTAAGGTTTTTAAGTGTTGCATTTTAACGGCAGTGGCTTTAATGGGTCACATTCGAGTGCCTCCCACCGTAATCTTTTATTGCAACTTTTGAGATGTTTCTAATAAAATTGGATGCTTTACTGGGCCGTGGGTGGTGGCCCTCCTTCCTTAGCTACTTAACTGAATTATTGGAGCTCAGAAATAATTGCTTTGAAACAAGTATAAATAATTTTATTTTAAATAATTTTGTATTTGCATGCACGGGAGTCAGTATTAAATTAATGTTGTGTTGCTGCTCCAGAGGTTACGTTATTTATTGATTGTCACGTGATTGAAAGTTTAATATTTTTAATAATATTGCTGTCTATTATGTGGATTTTTATATTGATTCATACGTGCATTTTGCCAATGCATTCTTTTCTTCAGAATTATTATACACAAATGTTATTAAAGGGCGTTAAATCTTGTCTTGTCTTATGTAAATTATTTGTGATGCATCACAACGCGTATGTGATGATTTTATTTATTTAAATATATAGCTAATAAAACAAACCCATCGTACCATATCATGTAGTTTAAATTCAGTTCTTGTTTTTATGTTACGTAGATTGACGCACAGCGGACCCTCAAGTCTGGATAATATTTATCTGCATTATGGTGGGTAATGTGGTATTTAAAGTAATACATAATAAAGTTAATGATCTTCGGCGGTAGCATGTTGTAAATGAGCGTTGATTATCGTATAAAATTAAAATGCATAGTTTAATAAACTATCATGTTCAACACTGTTGTTTTTCTCATTATTTTCGAAACTTAATTTTATTAGGTTCGTCAGCAGTTCATTTGCAGATACGTCCACAGATTTAATCACAAACGGTGACATCGATTGAGCAGTTGATCCTAGCCTGCTTAGTAAGAGTATACATCTTATAGCGAGATGGGCACAGGATTCCTATGATGAGAACCTGTAAAGTCAGTCAGCAAGCTCTGGCATATGCCATGCTAGATATGTAATTGTATCCTTCACCGTTACTTTGGGCTTGAGGCTGTAAGAATCCGTTACAAACATCAAAAACTCCAATTGTAGCCGTCTTTAGTTCACCATTTTGTAAAATAGCAGTGCATTGAAAATAAAATGTCATATCTTTGGAACAAATCAACCGACTGCGAGTAAATTTGGCAAACAAGTTGCACTATGGTGTGTCTAAAAAAACTGGCATGGTTTCAATTAGTTGGACATTTATTTTCATAATAGCCGCAATATAAACATTTCAGTTTAGTATGATATATCTAAGAAACCATGCAACCAATGTCATCCTAACTTTGCACACCAGCATTATCTGTTACAACATTAAAATGTATCTACGCAGAGCCTCTTTTGTTCATCATTTTGTATAAGATAAAACCACATAAAACAGGAAGTTACTGATAACTAATAAGCCTATTTTCCGCTACATGGGTGAAAATAAATTTTAGTGAAGTTCTTGAAAGCTTAGACGGTAGGTAGTCGTTGACGTCTCATTGACAGCAATATCATTAGAGATGAAACCAGAAACATGTGAAAATAGTACTAAGAAAATCAAAATACACGAGTGACTTATCCGGGATTCGAATTGAGATAAACTTGTAAAATTAAGCTAGTTTGCAAGTAAGTAACTGCCTCGCGGAGGTAGGATTCGGAGCATCAACTTCGGATGTAATAAGTCTAATGTTTTGAATGGCAGAGGGTTCACTAACCTGAAATATTTACTTGGCCATCATTTTGAAAATAAGTGTCTGAGCAACTAAAACACATAAGTTTACGTGGCCTACTATAACGCTTCTAGTGTGAAAATTTTGATGGAAATTGGTTGATTTGACTCCGGGATATACCAAAAAAAAAAATTATTTTCTTTAATGGGGCTATGTTACAAAATTGCTTGAAGAGGCTCTGTAAGCGATGTTTGTAATATATATTGTCAGTATAAATAGTTTGATTGAAATTGTTAAATAGACGTGCCAAACATATGAAAATATTTATATGGCCGCCATTTTTTAAATAATTTCCTAACCCTATTTAAATCATGTAACTAGACTTGGCCTTCTGTAGGTGTGCAAAGTTTTGTGGAAATTAGTCGAATTATTTCACAAATATGACAAATGTTCAGTGTATTCACCTGAAACTACATTGCAAAAAAAATTCGGCAAAGGAGGATTTCCGTATGCATATCGGTAGATTGGTCTTTGATAAATGGCATAAAATCTCAATTGATCATGTGACGAACTTCATAAATGGAGGGCAAAATGTTTATATATTAGCACATTCGATTATTGTCGCAGATAAAAAATACAAAGTTAAATTTCATTCTGTGTCATAGTTTCGTAGATATAGCACACTAAGCTAAAAAAATTTTATACGCGCCATTCTATATCAATTATTATAGCCTACCACAGTACAACTTCGCCTGATTTGAAAGAAATCGGTTTATTGTTTCCCGAGATATGGCTTAAAGACAATATTATTTCATTTAGGACTATCTTACAAAATGCCGGGAAAATGAGGCATTGCATAAAAAATTTTGATGGAAACAACTAATTATTTGAGCATACAAAGTTAATTTGAAATTTATTTTGCAGTTTCGTAGATAAGAAATTTGGAAGTAAAATAATTATATGGCCGGTATTTTTAAAATATATATGGCTGATCCACTCATAATGTATCAGTTTACATAACCTGCCATAGTGCTAATTGTTTGCCGAATTTTGTAGAATTTTTTTTTTTTATATCACATAATTTCATTTTGTCAAGTGATACTATTTTACAAAATGGCTGGAAAAAGAGATTTCGTGTGTACCCATTTGATGGTTCTAAGATATACAGCGATCATACAAAGTTTCGTTGGAAATAATTGCATGGTTTCGACAATATAACCTATAAAACTAAAATATCTATACGACCACCATTTTTTAAATAAGTGTCTCACATACCTTAAACCTATTAGTTAAAATTACCAACCGCAGTACTACTTGTTTGCCATATTTGGTAGGAATTGGAAAAGTTTTTCCCGAGGTATGACATAAAAACTTTATTTATTCATGTGGCACTATCTTCCAAAATGGAGAGCAAAGGAGGCTCCATGTAGACACATTTGATGTTTGTTATATATGCTGCCAGCATACAAATTTAATTCAGAATTTATTAATGTTTTCGAAGATATAGCATACTACACTCAAATATCTATAATGCCACAATTTTGAAAATAAGTGTTTGACATACTTGGAACCTATTTTTACATACCAACTGCGGCAGTACTACTTGATTACCAAATTTGGTAGGAATCTGTCTTTTTTTTCCCAAGAAATTACACAAAAACTAAATTAAATCATGTAGCGCTATCTTACAAAATGGCTTACAAAAGTGGTTGTTGTTTGGGTTATATGATGCTTGTAATAGATACTGGCAGCTTACAAAATTTGGTTTAAATTGGTTAAAAGGTATTGTAGTTATACTAAATTATCTCAAAATATTTGTAATCCCACCAATTTGAAAATAAGTTTCTAATAAAGTTCAATTACTTATATTTTTCTTAGCCTATGATAGCATTACTTACGTGCTAAATTTAAAAATAATAGGTTGACTAATTTTTTAGATATAATGTAAAAGCTCTATTTATCGTGTAGTGCTATCCACCAAAATGGCCAAAGGACGACAATATTTATCTCTGAATATAATTCTTACAACTTGCGCTGTCAATATACAAAATTTGGTTCAAATATGTTGAATGTTTTCCAAGATATGAAATATTGCCCAAAAAATTTTCATGGCCGCCATTTTGAAAGCAAGAGCCCAACTATAAAAGTCATGTGTCCTTACTTAGTACTCTATGTGCACCGAATTTGGTGAAATTCGCGTCACGCGTTCGAAAATTGAAGGAGGGACACACACGCACAGACACAAACACACACAGACACAAAGACTGGAAAGTGATCTCATAGGCCTTTCTTTCCTTCGGTAAGTCGGCTTAAAATTCAGTTTTAAGTCATGCCTCANAGACTGGAAAGTGATCTCATAGGCCTTTCTTTCCTTCGGTAAGTCGGCTTAAAATTCAGTTTTAAGTCATGCCTCAAGAAAAATTTACCAATTCCTACAATTTAGCAACCAGGTCCAAATTCAGGTGACAAGTTATAATTTTGTAGTCCATCAAAATTTGCATGACTTTAGGGGAGAGTCACATATTTTCAACACAATGAAAGACTAGATATTTTATGAGTGAACCATACGTCTCAAATAATTTCCACCAAACTTTATACGCTGGCATTACAGTATATGACAAACATCTAATGTGATAGTACATAACGTTCTGACTGCTATTTATTTCTGGACGACGAAATTAACCGATTCCCGCCAAATTTTGCACATCAGTAGGGTTACGGTAGGCCATGCAGACTTGCATGTTTTAACTGACTCTCATGATAGATAAATATTTCAGTTCAGTAAGCCCTGTCTGCCAAAACATTTGACTGATTACAACCGAAGTTAACATTCATAATCCTACCTACACAAGGCAGTTAATTGCATGCCAGCTTACGGTACGAGGGGTTCTAGGATCTAGTCCCGGGTAAGGCATTGTGTATTTGTAAGTGTCTAACTAGTGATGTGTATGTTCGTGGTTCCATCTCTAATGATATCTCTGTCAACAAGACGTCAACGTCTACCTACAGGCTACGCTTTTAAGAACATCATTGAAACTATTTGCGTTCATGTAGAGGAAAGCAGGTTCATTAGTTATATCAGTTATATGCCAGATTTGGTGAACAAGAAATACGACGGTACGCCATGTAGACTAATATGATTTAAGTTGTTTAGACACTTATTTTCAAAATAGCAAGATATAAATTTTTTTTATTAATATGCGATATCTACGAAACCATGTAGCCAATCTCAATTAAACTATGCATCGTGGAAGTAGCCTATTTTACAGCCAACAAATGTGTCATTACAGAGCCTCTATTGTCCACCATTTTATATAATAGCGCTACTTCAATGTAATTTCTCAAATCAACCAATTCCCACTAAATTTGACAAACAAGTATTACTGCGATAGGCCATGTAAACTAATGTGTTTTAAGTGACATGCACTTTTTTCGAATCTGTGTCACTATAAATATTTTTTATTTTAACACAAATGTTCCTTTTATCTCAGTCTTAGATTTGGTTCACATTAAAAAAAACGTAAGTCTCGGAGAATGGGAGATAAGAGTAGAACATTCACACAACCAGAAACCTTGTATGAAATTGATACAAAATTGTATACTTATGTATTATATTTAGCTAATTCAATTTTGCGATGAGTCTGATGTTACTTGGCAATGTTACTTTGTACATAGAAATAAATTCTAGTAACAGATTGTGAAAATCTGTTGAAAACGAGCAGTAATTTAAAATAATTNTACTTTGTACATAGAAATAAATTCTAGTAACAGATTGTGAAAATCTGTTGAAAACGAGCAGTAATTTAAAATAATTGGCGCTTTTTTTTCTTTTTTTTCTCTTTAAAAATTTATTTTAGTACACTGTCACCTATTCTGTTCTCCAGATGTTTATCTTAAGACAATTATTCGTTTCTACATTATAACTATGTACCCCCATTAAAAATAAACAAGTCCNCTCCAGATGTTTATCTTAAGACAATTATTCGTTTCTACATTATAACTATGTACCCCCATTAAAAATAAACAAGTCCTCGAAAATAGTACACTCTTCTCCCATATGCTGTTGTACCATGCGCCTGTACAAGAAAGGAAATATAGCTATTTCATCTGTGCACTATGTCAGAACCTCTCTTGCACACGACCTCTTATGGGCAGTTATGAGTCAATAGCGTAAGAAACATCGCACTAAGTTCTTGTGCACACGACCTATGTCCTATAATTACTGTTATGCTTTCAATTTTGAACCACGTTTTAGAGTATATACTACTTTACAAAGTTTACCCGCATACTTATATATAATAAAGTTAGCTAATTAGTTAAATTCGTAACTTCTTGTTTTATTTTGCCAATGAGTTCAATTATCGGAGTGTACGATGTGAAATGAAAAGTTTACTCCCATTTTAGCAGTCTCCAACATGGAACATCTGTGCTGTTGCGTGTGATATTACTTTAGGGTCATACCTTGTATTGTACAAGTACCCATTGTAAATTACTACTTATCCCATGTTTGTTTCTTTTAACCAATGAAATACAAGATGATACAGAATTCTGTTTGCCAGCACAGTCATCAATGTAACGAAATTTCATTTCGCGAAAAGTAATTTTTCATACGTGCTCTTGTAGAGGTCAGTTTGGTGGGAACTAATTATCTCCAACTAGTTCTTTGTAGCGTACATGTGTAACAACTTTTCCAAACTGAGAATTCAATTTTTAACTATGATTTCCTGCATTCGACGTTTGTGCTTTGTTGATAAATGTTCGCACGTAATTACATTTCATCCACCTTTGATTGAGGTGGTATCCGAGCTTGTCAAGACGAAATACTACTACCATATCAACAATCTGCGTTAAAAATAATTTCGACCTGGCAAATGTGTTGCCTGAGAACGTAATTAGCACCGGTGACTATCCTCTCGTAAAATACTTTATTTAATATTAATTTCTAATTTCGCCTGTCCAAGCCTGAGAACGTGGGTTATTACGTAGATCGATGTGCCACGTCGGATGACTTGAGTGATGGATTACAAGTTCAAATGCCTCGTCATATTGACAAGTGGGGGTAATCATGTTAAAAAATGCTTGGATGCAGTTATTTTTTAATGCGGTAGGAAATAAATCATTATTGCGGTGAATTCTGTAACATTTAGTGTTACATGACCTTAATTTATTTCGGCAAATATCACACTTCATTAAAATAATGTCTCATAAGTCGTATCACCATCTATTTTACTTTATTATCTTCGCGATATTGTAAAAGCCCCACTTTTGCAGTAAACTAATAGTGTATACGTTTCACATTTTAATAACCTTTTTTTGGCCTACATTGGCAATTTGTTACCAACTACATACACTTTGCACGCGTTTATCTAACAATTGTGGCATTCTACTTACGGCAGTATGTTACTCGTAGTGCGACATATGTTCACGTCGCTGCAGATCACTAATACTATGTCCGTTCACTTATATTCGCCCACACACCAGGTCCAGCTCAGCAAGAAAAGTTCACATAGTTTCATGTTAGGCACTTAAGTTAAGAATTACGATTATGGCATTATCAAATCTGTTCTTCGTTTAAATTTTAAATGGCCTACAAATTTTCTAAATTATTTTATATGAGTAATTTTGTTGATAATTAGGAACATTTCTTTTATTCATAACTATATGAAAAGTGAAGCGGTTAGCGTCTTGCAGTGATTATGCTAACAGGGATAAAAACTTGTATAAAATTAATAATTGTATTATCCTATAATCAATGTAAGTGCATTATTCGTCTATAAGCAAACCTGACTAATTTTTCTTCTTTAAAAATTACATATACTGTTTGTTTGGTATACTGATGTCATGATATTCTAAACTTTTCTCATTTTCCGTATTGAAAACTGTTTCTGCTGGACAAACCAAACTAGTTCTTCAAATTTCACAACTGTAAGATATATTTATTGACTCTGACGACTGTTTTAAAAATCGTCATTCCAAATCTTTTAAAAACTGTATTTAGAAATTAAATCTCATGCATTTGTATCTGAAGTCAGACGCTGGTTTTGTAACCGCGCATATCAAGTTACTATAAAAAATTTAGTTTTTTATGAAATTTCGTGTAATCCGGGAAGCAAATGATTAGGGAAGAGTTGGATAAAACGTAATAGTATGGTAAAGCAGGATACTGGCCTTATTTCAATGGAAAGTGCTGCGATCTACCGAGTGATGCACTAACTTATTCCTTTGTGTGCCTGTGGACAGTGCTCATATAGTGAAGAAACACATTCGCCTTTCTTGTGCAGTTGAAAGTTTAAAAATATGATGTACTAAATTATTTTGATCGAATTGAAATACCTAGAACCTGTTGGTAACTATTAAGCATCTTTAAGGTAAGTTTCTCATATAAATAAGCCAAGATCGGTCTTTAAATATGTGAGAAGTAATACGCGGTATCTGCTGTTGTTTGGTTAGAACACCAGGTTTTCCTGAATATGACGTAGTTGGACAAAACGGGATACCCCTGGGTTGGCAAAATGGGATAGTATCCTGTTTTAGCCATATGTTTTGCTTAGGTACCCCGTTTCGCCCAACTTGTGTTATTAATTTTTGTAATTTTTTTTTGTAATTCTTATATCTAAATGTGTGGGATCTGTTCTTGTATTTCAGATTGGCTCCTTAATATGGGGAAATACAAAATAACATCTGGACGTCAGTCATGGAACGAGGAGAACATGCGACAAGCCATTAATTCTGTACTTGGAGGGGAAATGGGATATCTCAATGCGTCTAAAGAATAAGGAGATCTACGCAGTATTTTATTGGCTA
This sequence comes from Clitarchus hookeri, assembly GCA_002778355.1. Taxonomy (NCBI): domain Eukaryota; kingdom Metazoa; phylum Arthropoda; class Insecta; order Phasmatodea; family Phasmatidae; genus Clitarchus; species Clitarchus hookeri. Next base: position 332,746 of record NQII01002315.1, read on the forward strand.
GAGTTACGAAAGATAAGACTGGAAAACTCTCCATTGAGACTTCTGCCAATAAATGTATGCCCTAATTATTTTTATCTATAAAATAATATGTAGATCATACATAAGATAAGATCCAAGTCGGCTTAGTTAATGAGACTCGGGTCTCCGATTTGTCATTTAGTTACTCTTTCGCCCAACCAGTTAACTTATGAGGGGGGACGTACAAAATAAGGAGAGAGTAGCATTATAATAAATAGGCTTGTACACAGGAGAAAAGGGAAAAACACCTTGAGAAAACCACACTATGTGGGAACCATGCACCATGTCACATACGTTCCCTGTTCTGGCCACTTGCATAGGTTTTACGTTCTGCTTACTCCTGTGTCTAATATCTTGATCTTAATTGCAGGCCTGGGTCACTACAAACGAGTGTTCCCAGATANGTTCTGCTTACTCCTGTGTCTAATATCTTGATCTTAATTGCAGGCCTGGGTCACTACAAACGAGTGTTCCCAGATGCTAAGAGCAGGAATTGGTGGAACATGTCCTTGGCGTGGAGAGCCGTCTGTATAGGTTATCACTCAACGAACTTCTAAGACTTGCGTTTGAACTGGCAGAAAGGAATGGAATTCCTCATTCGCTCAGCGANGTTCTGCTTACTCCTGTGTCTAATATCTTGATCTTAATTGCAGGCCTGGGTCACTACAAACGAGTGTTCCCAGATACTAAGAGCAGGAATTGGTGGAACATGTCCTTGACGTGGAGAGCCGTCTGTATGGGTTATCACTCAACGAACTTCTAAGACTTGCGTTTGAACTGGCAGAAAGGAATGGAATTCCTCATTCGCTCAGCGANGGTTATCACTCAACGAACTTCTAAGACTTGCGTTTGAACTGGCAGAAAGGAATGGAATTCCTCATTCGCTCAGCGAAGTGAAACAAATGGCAGCTAAAGCATGGTTATATTCACTTCTCAAGCGACATTCAGAACTCAGTTTGCGTTTTCCAGAGCCTACATATATTGCTAGGGTCATTGGATTGGATTCAATCGAGATGCGATAAATAAGTTTTCTCAATTGCTTGATGAGATTTATTCCAAGCACAAATTAGCTCCAGGTCAAATATCCAATGTGGATGAAACCGGCAGCATGACTTCCCCCCCCCCTCCAAAGAAAGTGCTTGGGGTTGCGAGGAAAGAGGTAAGTAGGGTCTATCTCTTCTTGTGAACGAGGTGCCCTTGTAACTGCAGAAACCTGCATGAGCGCTGCAGGAAATTGCTTGCCTACTATGTTTGTATTCTCTCGACAGAGAGCAAAACTCGAACTTTTGGATGATGCATTTCCTGGAAGTACTGCAGATTATCATCCTTCAGGATAGATGCAGAAAGACATTTTTAATGTGGTTTAAGAATTTCATAGAATTTTCTCAGCCTACAAAATAGAAGCCAGTATTATTGTTGTGAGACGGACATGCAACTCACACAAAATTTCTGGAGTTGCTGGAAATGGCACGAGATTGCAATGTGATTTTGCTGTACCTTCCACAACACACCGCCTGCAGTCGCTTGGCGTTAGTTTTACGGCTCCTTTTAGCACATATTACTCTTCTGAGGTCCAAAAGTGGCCACAGATGCACCCGGGAAGAGCAGTGACGACTAACCAAGTNTTAGCACATATTACTCTTCTGAGGTCCAAAAGTGGCCACAGATGCACCCGGGAAGAGCAGTGACGACTAACCAAGGAAGTAAACTGCACGGTGAAACATACACGAAAGCAGCGAGCGTCAAGACTGCTATTGATGGTTTCAGGAAGACAAGGTTACATCCATTCAATCCGGACGTCTTCCCAGACTGGATGTTTGCGGCTGCAGAAACAACAAATAGGCCGTTTGATGCAGATAGTCAAATGGAGCAAGGAACACCACAATCTTCAACTGCCCCNCTGCAGAAACAACAAATAGGCCGTTTGATGCAGATAGTCAAATGGAGCAAGGAACACCACAATCTTCAACTGCCCCTGAGCCTACAATCGCAGCTACATCCCGAGTTGCAGAGGGTTTTACAATGCAACCACCTAGCGCACCTGCCAATTAGCCTACTCCGTCTACCTCGTCTCATTTGGTTGTCTACTGCCAACCTAGTGCTTCTTCTACTTCTGCTCCTAGCTCACCATACAGTTTGTATCTCCGAAGGACATTTTCAAAATTCCCCAATACTAACGGAAATACTATGCTAATGACAGAAGGTGAGGCAAAGCGTCAATATTAACTTATTCGCCTTACAAGAATGAATTGGAAGAAAGTGTTCATGCTAGGGCTGCAAACGTTGGAGGAATAAAAAAAATAAAATGGCACCTACGTATGATTCTGCAAGTAATAAATTTAAAGAATACACCTCCAGACACCACAACTATCGAAAGACTCTGCGAACAAACCAGCAGAGTTACATGTTGAGGACAGGAGTTCATAAAAACAAGATGACGTTCGTGACGAGGCGCGCATTTATTGTAACGACTGGTTCTATAACTCGTAACCTGAAGAAGCCTGGATTAAGTGCTCCCAGTCTCAAGGTTGGGCTCATGAAACATGAAGTGGTATAGAACCCAACGAATGTAAAGAATATTTCTGTGATTTCTGTAAATGAACATTGTAATGATCATGATTAATATGTAGTTCAGATCAGTTCACTTTTCAATGATTATATGTCTGTTTGTATGTACTAGATGATATAAATTGTAAAATAAGAAAAGTGATTGAGTTTATTAAAAACATATTTTGTATTGCTTGACATAAATTATCATCCCATTTTATCCGACCAGTCTGCCAAAACGGAATACGTTCCCATTTTCAAAATAAAAATTTATATTTTCAGAAATATTNCATTTTATCCGACCAGTCTGCCAAAACGGAATACGTTCCCATTTTCAAAATAAAAATTTATATTTTCAGAAATATCAAATCGTATGTAATGATCGATTTATTTTACGAAATAACATACATCAATGAACTCACACAAAATGCATTATATATATCCTAGAGCATTAAAAAAAACTGCAGACAATCAAACACTAAGTATCCTGTTTTAAGCAACTCTCCCCTATCGTATTAAACTGCTAGAATAAAGTATGTTCTTAAATACAATATTCTTGTTGCTTTAATTATAATTTAATTGATGCATGGCACACAGTCTTTCGGATAATACTGCACCGGTTCACCCAAAGAGTTAATACACCCTGTTTCTTGCAAAATAACTGTGTAACGAAATTATCAACATCGCTTTCTCGTCGTCTTTCACTTCGCCTCCTCAATGGCCGTCGACTCCTGCCGACCTTGCCGTCGATCTCGAACCTCCGAATTCGTGACTCTCATGCTAATGTCCCCAGAGGCCACGAGTCTCGTCGACGTCGATCCGACTAGCGGAGAGCTTGTGGACGGGAACGACCTTCCGCTACTTCACAGCGCGCCAACCGAGAGCAGAAGGAAAAAAAAAGCTTCGCTTCGTTTCGCCACATACTCTTCTCCCCCGCTCGGGTCCTTCATTTAAACGCAACCAAAGCAAACTGTCATCTGCTAGGGTAAAAAATTAGTTTCGGAAATTTCGCAAATTTAATTAAAATGTCATATTACCTACCTTTAACTTCCCCCCTTTCCTCACCCATATCACCTTGTCACGTAACAGGCACCTGTGTCACGTGTCTGAATTTATTATATCAATCTACGAGCTTTCATTGTACAACTTCAGAGTGGTCTCTGAACTCAAACCGTGAGACTACACACATGAATATTCTACAACTGTAGTCACTAGCGTAATGTTAAACTGCGTGATATTTAAAACGACTTCTAGTACGTCCACAAGCCACTCCGTTTTAACCTGCGTTTATTTCCGAACATCCTTGATTTCAGTGAGTTGTACGCCGCATGTTCATGCCAAGATTATTATAATATAAAACATTTTGTTTTTACCCTCGTGCTCGTATTCGGCGCAAGCTTGCTCCAGCAAGTCATCCACCGACCTCACATACAGATTTTTTTTTTTGTGGGGAGAGGGGAAACTACGTGGAACTCTTTTTAGACGCTTGGAAATATCCCATTTCCCCTCCAAGTACAGAATTAATGGCTTGTCGCATATTCTCCTCGTTCCATGACTGACGTCCAGATGTTATTTTGTATTTCTCCATATTAAGGAGCCAATCTGAAATACAAGAACAGATCCCACACATTTAGATATTAGACTTACAAAAAAAATTACAAAAATCAATAACACAAGTTGGGCGAAACGGGATACCTATGTTTTAGCGCAAGTATACGCATTCACTTCTTCACGTACCGGGATTTCAGTAACGTCAGCGGAGTTGACGATGCTCTGACAAGGCAGGTGACCACTGCACTTGGTGACGTCACAACTTCCACCCCACGTATTGGCTTATTGTCCCCACGACGTAAGTCGTCTGCCGATGAGCGGNACTTGGTGACGTCACAACTTCCACCCCACGTATTGGCTTATTGTCCCCACGACGTAAGTCGTCTGCCGATGAGCGGGAAAGACTATAAGAGAATAGTACGCTATTCTCGCATAAAAAACATTTCGGACCACATAGTTTTTGCATCACTACATACACGTCAAAATCACAATTTTGGTGTTTTGGGGGTAAACTAAACTGAAAATATTTACAGAAAATTTAAAAAGGGTGACTGTAAAGTAATATATTAAATAACTTTATGTTATGTTTCGCCAAATATAATTTACGAAAATGCATAGACAACTACATATCAAAAATATGCAAACATTTTCTAATTTTGGATAATTTTTAAAAATTATGAAAACATTGCACAGTGTGATTTNCTTGGTGACGTCACAACTTCCACCCCACGTATTGGCTTATTGTCCCCACGACGTAAGTCGTCTGCCGATGAGCGGAAAAGACTATAAGAGAATAGGAATTTAAGGGTGCCGGTCGCAAAAATCAATTATTTTATATATATACAAAACACCGTTCAACCTGTAGACGTTGCTTCTAAGTACGCTATTCTCGCATAAAAAACATTTCTGACCACATAGTTTTTGCATCACTACATACACGTCAAAATCACAATTTTGGTGTTTTGGGGGTAAACTAAACTGAAAATATTTACAGAAAATTTAAAAAGGGTGACTGAAAAGTAATATATTAAATAACTTTATGTTATGTTTCACCAAATATAATTTACGAAAATGCATAGACAACTGCATATCAAAAATATGCAAACATTTTCTAATTTTGGATAATTTTTAAAAATTATGAAAACATTGCACAGTGTGATTTNCATATCAAAAATATGCAAACATTTTCTAATTTTGGATAATTTTTAAAAATTATGAAAACATTGCACAGTGTGATTTGAAATATTTATTGAAGCAACTCATAGTGTATTGTTTTAACGTGAATTGTCTCATTTCAGTGAGTGAATTGGTTTTTATTTTTATACGTCCCAAAAAACACTAAAGTTGTAATTCTGATATGCCGGGATGTAAAAAATATTCGGTCTATAAAGATTTTTTATGAAGAAGAGATTTGGGCCGCTCTTAACATAGAGATATTGCGAGCCGGTGAGGGTGAAGTGAAGTGAGTGTGGAGCAGAGCCGGAATGAAAGGGTGGCACCATCGTCCGCCACGAGTCCCACATGCGAAAATTTGGGAGCGACCCCGCCGATAATCGAACCCGGTTGGCCTAGGTGTGGAGCGAGTTTTTAATGCAAGGAAACAGTGTTTGTATATAATGTCCTCAAATTGTACAGTATTTGTTCCAGGAGGGTGAAATGAGGTGGATGTGGAGTGTCGCTCGCCCCAGGTCGAGCGGTCAGATCCTGTAAACCCACAGGTGCCGTGGGAAATACGGGCTGATTGGTTAGCCCCACTAAGAGGCTTTCTCTCTGGTATCCTGTCATAGGGTTGGACTCGTGCTGGAGGAGTTCTGGAGTGATTCTTCCTCTCGAAGAAAGGCCGGGGGGTGAGCGACACGGTTTTGTCCTGGAGAGANCTGGAGGAGTTCTGGAGTGATTCTTCCTCTCGAAGAAAGGCCGGGGGGTGAGCGACACGGTTTTGTCCTGGAGAGACGCCAGGGGTGTGGACAGAACCTCGGTCAGTCCTAAGGCGTAGTGCTGAGTACGAGGGCCGGTACTTCCGGAAGGGTNGCCAGGGGTGTGGACAGAACCTCGGTCAGTCCTAAGGCGTAGTGCTGAGTACGAGGGCCGGTACTTCCGGAAGGGTGCGCCCTTGCTGTACTTGTGAATAATATTGTGGCTTCGCATCTGGTCAACTCCTGTGCTAAGCTTGCATACATGCGTTGATAGAGCATATATCTCCCCAACCCACTTGAAGGCCATCGTTCCCATTAATAATGGCCTCTAGGTTGGTGCTTATGTGACGCTAAATACATAANCGGCTACGTCCACCACGTTCCCACATGCGAAAGTCCCGGGGACTCTGCCGGTGATCGAGCCCGGTTCACTCTGCACTACTGTGGCCCCAGAAGAGCGAATGAGATTAGCTCTCCAGGGCACGGATTAGTAAACTAATCCGCAGTGATGGTGATCCGTGGCTGCCGCAGCGGCTAGAGCGCCCGCCTCCCACCAAGGCGAACCGGGTTCTATTCCCAGCGGGGTCATTGCCGGATTCTCGCTCGTAAGAACCGTGCTGGATGATGCCACTGGTGGGGCAGGTTTTCTCGACGGTCTCCCGTTTCCCCTTGTCCTTGCATTCCAGCGCTTCTCCGTATTCACCTCGGTTCACCCTCATCGGCTCTCAAGACCCCCGATGTTAAGAGCCGCCCAGACCTCTAGACTCCACCTCACTAGTCCGCAGTCATGTGTTAATACGGCGTGACACACTAAGCAAGTTCTCTCAGAGGACCAACGGAACGTGTGTCTGTAAAGTCGAGAATGCTCCGCACGTTCCACAGCGGCGCCTGCTATGTTGAACTAACGTCCGTGTACCGCGTGCAAATGTCGGGGGTCGGCCCTCGGACCGACGACTTGGTACACACACTGCTGCCTGGGTTAGGAGGGGGCGTACATCCCAGCGAGTTCATTAGGCACTGCAGCGGCGGCAACGCTATTGACATTTCAATGCTCTCTCCGGTAGCAAGAGTCTACGTCGCTGCGATACAGATGGCATCGCCGCTCTATATGTTAACTCGCCTCTCAAGAGGATACGCCACTGTAGTGAAGACGAACGAGATGGCAGCTTTGCATTCTTCCGTCCGCGATAAATAAACCACTTCCTTTCCAGTTTGTGACTTTTGTTCAAATCTCGGTATCCTGGGGCCAGTAGAGTTTCTCCTTTACAATATAGTTTTCTCCATTCCTATCGGGACCGCGATGATGAAANAATAAACCACTTCCTTTCCAGTTTGTGACTTTTGTTCAAATCTCGGTATCCTGGGGCCAGTAGAGTTTCTCCTTTACAATATAGTTTTCTCCATTCCTATCGGGACCGCGATGATGAAATGCGTAAAACTACTCGTCTCCCACCAGGCAGGGTCGTCTGGTTTTCACATGTGGGACACCTAGTAGGAGTTGCTGTTAGCCGGCAAGGTTTCCTCGGGGTACTCCCGTTTCCCCCCTTCTGCAGTTCTCCTTTGCCGTCATCTTCGGGCCTGCTGTAGGCCTGTCGGCAACAAAATGCCACATGACCAGTAACTGATACCTAGCATAAGATGTGTAGAAAATAGCACATTTATCGTACACANGGCAACAAAATGCCACATGACCAGTAACTGATACCTAGCATAAGATGTGTAGAAAATAGCACATTTATCGTACACAATATATTCACCACGAAGCCTTCTGTCAATGATATATGCGAATCACTGTATTAAAGAATGTTCACGGTAAAGTGAGCAATTTTTAATTTGAGAAGTGAAAAAGTCACTGCCTATAATAAGGTTAATAATAATCAGATTAGGAATAAAACAAGTTTTCTTATGAGAGAGTTTGGCATAGGGAAAATTTCCGTCGCTAGGTCGCTTCCGTCGCTTTCCAAAGAGGTAACTTTTAAATACATTTTTATATACCTGAATAATAAAAGATAAAAACTTTACTTAGTTACGGAAATACCTAATATTTGATTTATGTTTATTGCAATTGTCGTATTTTTTAAAGTAGAAAATAGATTAAAGTCTGGTACACATGCGACACTAGCGCTTACCTAGTGGCGAAAATGTTTGGTTGCCAAACCTTTAACATTGATCTTCCCAACCTGCGTAGAAGGAACCCTGCCTATAACTACAGTATGTGCTTCATTATATACTGGCATGCAGGCCCCCAGTTAAGTTGGCACCGAATTAATAAAAATAGTTCTCAGACGTGACGCTGTATTAAGAGTGTACTGTGTAAATGTATAGCTTCAAAAGTCGAGATATTTTTGTTTTATACACATAAGAGCATAAATTTACATATTATGAGCACATTTACTTCCTAAAATTCTAAAATTTTCAAATTTATGGGCTTGAATAAAGTGAGACGGTCTATGGATATGTTGGTGCTACATATATCGGAAGGATAACAAATGAGAAGAGAAGTAGGTTTCAAGCAGGCCTTTCAAAAGTGCTCAGTTTACCGTAGACAGTCTATATATAGTTTTTTAGAATTTTTAAAGTAAAACACAATTTTTGCATATATAGATTCAACCTGTCAAATCTAATTACGGCTGATTTACAATATAAACCAATCCTTGCATTTAATACAGGTATTTGCAGTAACAGTGGGGTCTGAAGCGAACGCAGAAATGCAATTTCTTTTCACACATTCACTTAGTGAGAAGTACCTAAATATAATAAAAATAAATTTCTAAAACTAGGCGACTAGAATTTATAATAAGTACTTATATAATAACGTAATATAAAACTTCGCAAATAATAAAATAGTATTAAATAGTGAGGCGGATACGTCTACCGTAAGACTGTCAAAACTGTATGCGCGCCCTGCTCGCTCACTCTCTGTGGTTCGACTTCTCATTCACTCCTAGCGTCACAACCAGAAAATGGGAGGACGGTAATTCGCAGACATTTACGTCGTTTTCTCCTACACTGTAAAAACAGTTCCAGCAAACTTCCCTAACTATAGAGGAAGTTTTTAACATATACATTGTATAAATAAATACCACATATGGGGTTCAATATGCACGCTCAAAATCCGAATCAGAGGAAAAATCACTGATTCGCAGTGAAATTCAGCTACTCGAATCAGTGAAAATGGCTCCACTTAGAAACAGTTGAAAACCACTAATTATTTCAGTGAAACAATTTCACTGATTGAATAAGTGCCGTAAAACACTTTCACTCATTGAATAAGAGACGTCCAACTGCGTCCGGCGAATTAAGTATTGTTTTTATTGAATTTAGCCAAATCGTTTCAACAAATAAACGTATTTTCGATATTCACTATTTATATTGCGCAATTTACCGTAATTAAAAAAAGCAAACAAAGATTTCACATGTAGTCAGGAATGAACCCAAATTATCCCCACCCCGTTTTTAAACGGGGTGGGGAGACGAACCGAACTTCCAAGCCAGCATTTGCTACGAAGGGGAAAATAAATGTATTCTTTTTACTATAGAAAATATGCCATTTTAAATTGTGTGCAGTTTCTTTTCTTTTTTAGTTTAATTGGAAATGTTAGGATTGTTAAAACAAAAAGTACCTTTGAGTGCACTCGCTTTGCCACGTTTACTGTAAAGTAGTTCAAACCTTCAAANGGATTGTTAAAACAAAAAGTACCTTTGAGTGCACTCGCTTTGCCACGTTTACTGTAAAGTAGTTCAAACCTTCAAAACGTACGTTATGATGATTTCGTGAAAACAAAATTAAAGACGTAAAAACGTAATGAAAGACTGGACGTTCTTGTTATCGCCTCGTAAAATGGTATTATGAGAGACGAAACTAACATTTTAGAAAGTATTTTTATCGGTTTTATTATTACGTTTGCTGTTATTTCATTTTATATACGTTGCTTAAATGGTCCTTCAGTCAATAAACATATCACTGAAAAACAGCTAATGAAATGGTTGATGAATCAGTGGAAAATGTCACTAAATAAATAAGTGAAGGGAAGATAGAATTTTTCCACTAATTCCTAAGTTAAATTCGCTGAAGTTACTGTTATATCAGTCAGGTACTGTGAATTGATTCAAACAGTGATATTCTCACTGATTCATATTTTGAGAGTGTAGGAACGTTTAGGGTCGCTACAACTTCGATACGCATTTCAATATTTCCTGAGGAAATGTAGGAACGATACCATTCTCGCTTTCTCACTGTACGTACACACCGATATGGTAAATTTGCAAATAATTACTTGGAGTGCAGATACATGGAATCAGGATTCACATTACTACACAGACATCTCCCGTCGGCCCCATCTCTAATTTCCAGTGGCTGGGAGCTGGTTTTAGATTTNGATTCACATTACTACACAGACATCTCCCGTCGGCCCCATCTCTAATTTCCAGTGGCTGGGAGCTGGTTTTAGATTTAACTCGCTCATTCTCTCTCAGATCAGGTAATACACTCGAATACATCGACTAGCGAGAGGTAACACTCCCCCGGGAAAGCAATTACCTGCCAATACAGGCCGTTGGGGAGTTACTCGATTCAACTAAAGTTTAAGTGTAGGCTACCTCAGTTTCAATTTTTAAAGCTGTTATTTCCAGAAAANGGAGTTACTCGATTCAACTAAAGTTTAAGTGTAGGCTACCTCAGTTTCAATTTTTAAAGCTGTTATTTCCAGAAAAATTAGCCAACTTGATTCAACAACGTCAAGAAAGAAACAAATATAGCTTACTCCCAGCTGTTACATTAACAATGAAACAGGCCTATTAAATAGATCTCACACGTGCCAATTCAGTTAACTTATTCTTCATTAAACATTAAACAGAGAGAAATGGGGATTTCAAATGAGTATCCTCGGGTCCGTAACTGAAACCCGTTAATACACTCAAATCACGGTAGCTTCCAACTTTTGTGAAGCCCTGCTAAAAATCTACTTCCTGGATATCACTCCGCCTCATACAAAAAAGCTTAGAAAATGANCAACTTTTGTGAAGCCCTGCTAAAAATCTACTTCCTGGATATCACTCCGCCTCATACAAAAAAGCTTAGAAAATGACACCAGAGGGTAAACGGATCTCATTCGTGCGCACTTAGCGCAATATAATTTTTCATGAGAACCATTTTTTTATTAGGCATTACCAACATACCTGTTTTATCTCTGTCTTTATTCATATTAGTTATAAATAAAATATTATAATTTATACATAAAATATTAGTAAAAGTTAAAGTTAACCAAAAATAATGTACTTTAGGTTAACAAAAGTACGAAACACTTGTGATACATGACATATGNAAAATATTATAATTTATACATAAAATATTAGTAAAAGTTAAAGTTAACCAAAAATAATGTACTTTAGGTTAACAAAAGTACGAAACACTTGTGATACATGACATATGTATTTAGGAAGCAATCAAACACCTCATACACAGGGTGTTTTTTTTTTTTAAGTTCTGTTCAAAAATGTGAAGACACCGCTAATAGAGTATAAATGGGAGGTTACGCTAAATGTAGGAACATGACACCACACCTTCATTTCTAATCAAATAAATTAATGCAGCCACTACATCCGGATGTGGCCAGTATCCGAGAGACCCGAGAAAACAATTTCCACATACGAAGGCGTCGACTCCGCGGAAGTTACCCCGCATCAGACGGCCCTAACGCTGCGCATGGGTTGTGAAGCCGGGGGTGGGGGGTCATACGGGACATGACCTTGCACCCTCAAAACCTACTATATTGACATGAAACTATCCTGTGAATGTTTTCAAACTAAAATGAAATAATACCTAAATCGTTTCAAATACTGATTTTTTTTAATTAATTCAACACAAGTCCGAATCAGTGATATCAATCAGTGAAATAATATTCACTCAAAATCAGTTGATAAGCTACTGCCGACTGGCGAATCAAGTAAATTAACTGGGAACAAATGATTTATAGCAGTGGAATTTTTGAGTTTCAGTGGGAATGACAAATAAATCAGTAAAATTCAGCCACTATTTTAATTAGCTATCGGGCACTGATTAGCAGTTACTGAATTCTCACTGTTTACAAAGATTTGGCTCAATTCTCTCTGTTTCAAGTTTAGAGTGAATATTGTTTCCCAACATTTAGACGGGACACTGCCCCCTTCCTTGTCACGAATCGAAAGTCAACACCTGCGCCTGCTCAAAGTGAAAATGAACCCTCCCCTCCCCTTCCCACCGCAATGTCTAGCTACGCTCTTCGCGCTGCGGCTCGGCTCGCACCTACTGTCTCATTGGCGAGTAACAAACTCGACAAAAGAACAGCATTTACCAGCATAAAATCCTGTCAATATTTTCCCATTGTGAAAATATAAACATAAACCTCATTATTCGAAACTTGACACAAACGAGAGAAATTCAGTAGCCTCTCTAACAGATACGATATTCTTCTCATTTTTTTTAGTACTGTTACAAATTTCCGCGTTGCTAAAAACTGTTAGCGCAGAGAGGAATGTTAATGATCCCGCCTACCTGCATCGTTTATCTCTTCTTTTTTTTTCCCCCCCGAGAAGCTTGGGAGCTATAAGGGTCGCACTGGTACGCGCTACAAGAGCGCCATCGCCGCTACGCTCAGGGCTCTGAACTGGCGTGGGGTGTTCTCGTAGTGCTACGTCTACCTAACACCCTATCATTTTATTTATGAAAAGTCTGTAGCAAAGTTCAATACGGGTTACTATCGTAGTTTGGCTCGTGTCCGGCTAGTATGTTTTAAAATACGTCAGTCTGTAAAGGCCGTTTTTAACTATAATGGAGGGCCCCAATATAATAGTTACAGCATGCGTGGTAACTTTTTTAAAGTACCATTCTGTCCTCGTCTGGGGTATGATGTCTTTTCGTAGGTAAACATACTAGGGGCACGTTTAATAGTTTAGTCAATAAACCAGGATTTCAAGCACTCTGCAACGCAGTTCGAGTACCAGGCAGGCGGAACGAGTCTCTGAATTCACGAATTTTTCATTTCCCTGTGCAACAGGCAGTACGCCTGTGCCTGCAATGCGAAACTTTCCTATACATCTGTACACACATCAACTGTCTTATCTAATTGTGATACTGGATAGCGGTGTGATTACTGGCTGAATTCCCCTTTGTTTCCTTTTTTACGCA
>NQII01002315.1:346163-366682 GCA_002778355.1 Clitarchus hookeri
TACAAACATATTACTTTTACTCCGATAATTTTTCTACACTTTCATTTCATTGTTTTATACAAAGCAGGTGGTGCCGATTAGAACATGTGTATTGTGTAGTTAGTTACAAGTAATAATTATTATGCCACCGTCAACTTTTGGTCTTTCTACTAACGTATCAGGTAATTTTTACATAATTTGACATAAATTGTTCTTTTTTCTTCGCCGCAGTTTTTGTACTGCAGCTGCAACTGGTACTTCGAAAATAAATTAAATTGTTGAATTTTTACTTTTTACTGTTTAACAACAAAAATTACTGATGACTGTAGTAAACAAAATTGTAATATTAGGAAAAAAAATTTAGCTGATAACTAGTTTATTTTTAAATCTGAAAAGCCGTTGGTTTTTTCGAAATATAGTTTTCTGAAACCTTGCGGCCCGTGTCACAAAACACATTTTTTCTTAATTCCGTGCCCAAGCTTTTAGGTTAAAAAATGATTGTCTTACAACAGAATTCTGGTAAATAAACTGAGTCGTATTTTAAGGGTACTTGTCACCAAATGTTGATTATTTCATATTTGTACGAAATACCGTTCAACTTGTAGACATTACTTTTAATTATTTTTTCCTCGCATAAAAAATTAGATTGCATAGTTGTTGCATCATGGCATTCAGAACCACAATTTTAGTGGTTTTGGGACGTAATAGAGAACTAGCACAAAATGCCATAATATTCTAAAATAATACTTCTGCTGTCATCAAATGTGCCAATAAATTCTTGGAAAGAAATTTATACCAGAATAAATTGCATTAAACGACTTAACTCCGCCAAAATGATCCACATCTGTGATCAAGATTGGTATGACAACACAGCATAAAAAAAATAAAAAGATAAAGCTAAATGTAACTTCATGTATTTATGCTCGTAATCTTTTAGCAAAGTTTCTGTACTGGCAACAAAAGTAAGGTGATAACAATTTGTAGCTACATAAAATAAGAGCTTGATGTGGTACATGGCAATATCGCTTCTCTATTTTGTTGCTCTATTGCAATGTCGTTTCTCTACTTAGTTGTTCAATGGCAGTGACACAGCTCTACTTAACTGTTCTATGGCAGTGTCACCCCTCTTTCTAGTTGCTCCGTAGCAGTGACTCCTGTCCACTTCATTGCTCTATGGCAGTGTCGCTTCTCTACTTTGTTGCTCTATTGCGGTATCGCCTCATTGCTTAGTTACTCTTAGGCTGTGTCGTCTTTCTAGTTATTTGCTCTGTGGTGGTGTCGCCTCTTTACTCAGTTGTTCTATGGTGGTGTCGCCTCTCTATGGTGGTATCGCATCTCTACTGATGATGTCGCCTCTTTACCCAGTCGCTCTATGGCAGTGTTACGATAGTGTCTCCTCTTCACTTGGTTGTTTTGTAGCATTGTCGCGACTGTGTGTTCGCAGGGGTGCGTGGCGGTGATCAGCCTGACGTGGATCACGTCAGTGACGCTGTTCGCCGCGATGGTGCTGCCGCGCGGCGGCTACCACTTCAACTCGGCCGGTCTTCTGGCGTGCGACCCCTTCTTCCCCCTGGCGAGCCTGCGCATCCTCAGCTCGTGCGTCTTCTACTTCCCCACCACCATGGCGCTCATGTACTGCTACGGCTCCGCCTTCCACGTCAGCCGGCTGAGGCTGAGTCGTGGCGGCGCCTGCTCGCCGACACACTGTGCGCCCGCCACCTCCGCTGGCAGGGTGAGTCCCGCCCCTACTCACACTAGCACCCACTAAGCCCTGCATGCTTACGGCTGTTGCCCATGGAAAGCATATATCATTTTATATTTGTACCACATACTGTTTAACTTAGACATTGTGTGCGACTACTTTTTCCACAGATAAATTTTTAGTTAGATTTTTTTTTTTTTTTTTTTTTTTTGCAAAATGACAAACAAAAATAAAAATTTTACCGTTATTGTTATGTACAAATGAAATAACCGAAATTATTAGCAGAAGATTAAACGTCAACTGAAAGATATTGTCTAATTAATTTTAAGTTATGCCAAGGAAAAGTAATTTTAATAAAAATTCAGGAACAACAACAAATCAAAAATACGCAAGAATTTCTTGAATTTCAGAAATTTTAGAAACTGTGAAAACAGTTCCTTGTACAATTTGTAATGTCTAAAATTTTAATATTATGTGTTACAAATAGAAAATAACTAAATTTTTCGTGACCAACATCCTTAACTGAGCATTTTTGAAATCAACCTTTGTAGAAAGTCACTGCCCATATCTTCATAGATTTAATCATAATCTGTGCCTGGAAATTTTGTGGTATAGTTGGCAGCAAAATAAGTAAATTAGTTCTATGATTTGACGTTACAAGTTTAAAATATATTTATGTTTTTCCGTGTTTATTACCGTGCAGTAATTACATTTTTTGCGTGATATAAAAAAAATTCCAAAAACGTCTTGTAAAACCAACGTTTCTTAAACGGGATAAAATGATCGAAATTTAAGGTGGTCAACTCTGCTGCAAATCAATTTTGCTGCATATGAGTGTGAACTGCAATGCTGGAATCGCAAATGGTGCACATATTAATTATAGAAACACTGAATTAAGGATAATTTTCTCTCTTTGACACAGTTGTTCCCAGTTCATTCCATTTATTCTCTTCCTTAATGAAGCGTCAGTGAGTAGCATTTCCCTTATTGAATTAGCCAATTCAGATATAGGAGTTTGCTCTGTTGTAAAAGGTACCCAATTTCTCAAAAAACATTTTTTTTTTTGCCATCATATTAGTAAATTAGGTGTCGCAAATTTAATCCTCTTCGAAAAATGTAACGAAATTTTCATTCCATAACTATGAAGGAAAATTATGCCCAAAAATTGTGTTTGATAAATTAAAGGTGATGTCTGGCAAGCCCATATACAGAGCACAGACATTCCATAAGTTGTCATTTTAAAACTGTTCAATAAGTGGTGTAACAAATCATCCATGTCCGAAAAATTGTTACCGTTTTCTTTTTTCGTCTCTATGTATATTTTTTTTAAGATAAGAAGGGTTTTCGCGAGTGTTTCGCAACCATTTTTAGGTATGGAAGTGCCGGTAAAGAGCGATAGTTCATTCATGGTTACTTGCAAGTTTTCTGAAGCCCTGCTAGAGTTCNAGGTATGGAAGTGCCGGTAAAGAGCGATAGTTCATTCATGGTTACTTGCAAGTTTTCTGAAGCCCTGCTAGAGTTCTACTTTCAGGCCATTCCTCCGCCTCGTGTAAACAAAGCTTCACCAAGTCTATGAAATTACTCCAAAGAGACAACGCACAATATTTGTGGGCAATCAGCTTAATAACATTTTGTATGAGAATTATTTCTTACCAGGCATCACCTACACACCCATTTCCTCCCCATTGCTACTCATATTTATTACAAGTTAAATATTATAATTTATAGGTAAAATTTAAGTAAAAGTTNCATTTCCTCCCCATTGCTACTCATATTTATTACAAGTTAAATATTATAATTTATAGGTAAAATTTAAGTAAAAGTTCAATTTAACCAGAAATAAAATACTTTTATGTTAACAGAAGTATAAATCTATTATGATACGGAACGTAATTAGGAAACAACCGAACACGTCATAGATAAGGTNTTATGTTAACAGAAGTATAAATCTATTATGATACGGAACGTAATTAGGAAACAACCGAACACGTCATAGATAAGGTGATTTCCCAAAAGGATTGATTCATAAAGCGTGAAAGAAACTGCAAATATAATATACTTAACATGCCATCGCGACTCACAGAACACCTTCATCTTTATTATTACAATACATAACGATGGTGTCACCACTGAAAGTTCTATAGAGGCAAGTCGGCGAGAGAAATACCGCACCCCAGTTCGGTATCTTGAACGTAAAGGCGACCAGACATTCGATGCACATGTGTTGGTCGCCCTTAGCGCTCTCACCGTCCTAGACCTCGAACACGCGTAATATCTCCAGCCAGCCAGCGTACTTAGCCCTTTAACGTACACATTAATTTTCCGTTTCACATCTTGCAAACGAAGAAATCTTTGGTGCGAACAGTACTTACGAGTTGCATATAAAAACCAACACTTTGAAACCTATACAAAGTGTTTCAGTAGATCAATGGCACAAGAAGACCAATTATAAATAATTGGTGTGTCAGCAGCCACCAATAGAATTTCCCAGTGGAAGGTATTGTCCGCACTGGCGCTATCTTCTGGACTTGCAAAGAACCGACCACGATTCCACATATTGTGCAGCATGTCGGACGTGAACGAGTATACTCGGGGTATTCTGTTTATGGATTAACGTGCATTAAAAACAAACGCGCCCGCTGCAGGGAGAGCAGTTACTTCAGCTAATATAAAGGGGAGTGAGTGAAGATATTTGGGCGTCTCTTAAGGTGACCGCCTGGTTGTATAAAGTTTCACGACTGAGGCCTAAAAGCGTGGGAGCGCTAGGGGCGATCGAGACTTCNAGGTGACCGCCTGGTTGTATAAAGTTTCACGACTGAGGCCTAAAAGCGTGGGAGCGCTAGGGGCGATCGAGACTTACACGTCAGCTCTCCCATCGCCTCTATCCGCAAAGCACTGAACTGGCGTGCACTCTTGCCGTCTATGTCTACGAGACTTTCAACGGAGACCCTACCATTTCGTGNCGCAAAGCACTGAACTGGCGTGCACTCTTGCCGTCTATGTCTACGAGACTTTCAACGGAGACCCTACCATTTCGTGACGTAATAATAAAAATTAAGGTTTAGTGCACGTCCCTATTCCTTTTTTAATGTTTTGTACAGGAATGTTCATACCTAAAAGTTACCGTGAAAATACCCGTTTGAGCCATTTTCACTATCACAAAAATATGCTTTAGAGAGAAATGGAGGAACTGAAATGCGTATACAGACACGTAACGTTTCTTAAATGCTATTCGCAAGCAGACGTCACTCAGACACGTTGGACGGTTTTTTAATAAAATGTTTTCTGCTGGAGCTCTCCACGCCGTTTGGCGGCCTACCCAGACGACCACCTTAACAGCAAGGTCTTGAGAGCCGATTAGGGTGATTGAGGTGAGTATGTAGCACCGCCGGAATGAAAGTGCGGGGGAAGCGGGAGATCCCTGAGAAAACCCGCCGACCAGCGGCATCGTCCTGCTTGATTCCCACGTACGAAAATCTGTGAGTGGTCCGGCCTCGGATTGAACCCGGTTAACCTTGGTGGGAGGCAAGCAGTCTAACAACTCAGACACCGCGGCCCTTAAGGTGAAGGACTGTACTTCAGATAATGTCAGTGTTTTGTGTATTTGTGGCCAAAAAAAATTGAATCCGCGTAGATGATATGAAGTAAAAATTTCAATAGCAGGGTTTCGAATCTTGAAATTGGAATTTTTCCAAGGGGAGAAACTCTCTAAATCCATCTTATCAGTTTACCAGGTGTTTCTTTAACAACAGGATAAAAAGAGACAAATAACAGCGCCCTAGAAAAAGGGCGCTGCTTCCTTAGCCTGTAGCTACGGAATTTTAATTGAGGAATAAATGTTAAATGAACTCTCCCTCAATACATCAGTTTTGAAGATAATATTACACTCTAAGAAATTATTCGCAAATTTACTCTACGAGTGTACACATAAAGTGAGAAAGAGCTAATGGTAAAGTTACTTCCTGTACGTTTTATGCTAGCGTTCCCACATTTGTTCCGGGAACAGTCAAATGCATAGGAAGCTTCCCAACTTTGTATAGCAGTGACGCTAAACATTCCACATTTGTAGCCAGATGTGTGGTATTATTTCTATATGATGTATTGCTTAATAACTTCAAATTCAGTTTAGGAAGTTTACCAGAAATTTTTTTAGTGTGTCCCTTGCGGAATACTGGTACGTTAAAAATCTGGGGTCCTATTCTCTAACTTGAGCTTTCTTAAAGACATTCAACGTGATCGTCTTTATCATAAATAGGGCCATAACGGTGGTTACTCGTAGGCGTCTTTATGTCGTATTCTGTAAGCCATATCTATATTAATATCTTTGTGCAAAGATGTACGTTTGGCAACGCAGCGGGCTGTGTTCTGAAATCAACGATCTGCTTGTTGAATTATATTTTTCCCGTTATTACAGAATGCATTGTGTCACAAATGTTTATATTATTACAGTGAATTTTTAAGTATAAGTGAAATTAATTAATTAATTAATTTTCGAATAATACTTTTAAAATAAATTTACTTATTTTTATGGGTACAAAATTTCAGGTGGTATAGTTCATTTCGAGCGTCACGAGATAGCAGCACTAACCCGTGGCCGAATCGGCCACTTTGTAGTTACGTTAAAACGNTAGTTCATTTCGAGCGTCACGAGATAGCAGCACTAACCCGTGGCCGAATCGGCCACTTTGTAGTTACGTTAAAACGAGAGTATCGCTAGCGAATAATAAAATATGCTACTTAAATGTATTCCAGACACCGTTTATTTGTACGTAAATATAACAGAATAAAATATTTCTCATGTTTATGGCNGCTACTTAAATGTATTCCAGACACCGTTTATTTGTACGTAAATATAACAGAATAAAATATTTCTCATGTTTATGGCATTTCAAAAGGGTTTTATTTTCTGTAATACGTATTTGTAGAATAAATCTCAATACATCGGCCATTTTCATTCCACTTTCGTTAATAGACATATTGTTGACCGGTCTTTGTATAAAGACAGTCACAAGCATTCGAAAGACCATCATGGAGACATATTGAGTTACAGAATACCATTTCACCTCGTAAAGATAGTTAAGCGGTAAATATATTTATATAAAGACAGTAAAAAGTTAGAGAATAGGGCCCATGTGCAATTTTTATGTTAAATGTGTGTATATAGTTTCTAAATTTAACATTAAAATCTACATTCTACAAAGAGCAACGCGGAATAATTTTTTGAACCTTTCTTCACGTGGCAATATTCTCTGAGAAATGTAGCATTAAATTTTTTTTTTTTTTTTAAACAGTTATATTTAAAATTGATACATTCTTACTTGCAGGCTTGGTAAGAATAACACTTAAGGCTCGCCTTCACCCCTTTTGCAGAAATTCTTCGTTCTCTTGTCATAATTTCAGTTTCAGAGGTATTATTGAAAATGTTTGATTATAGAAAATTTACAATTTACTAACCTTTAATACTTTTGTATCTAATTTGCAATTTGTGTTATTTCCTGCTTGCAAAAAGGCAGGAACGTATTGATAAANACCTTTAATACTTTTGTATCTAATTTGCAATTTGTGTTATTTCCTGCTTGCAAAAAGGCAGGAACGTATTGATAAAATATAAAAATGTCCCTAACGTTTTACAATTAGCAGGTAACACGCCATTACAATTCTGCACGCAAATATTAATCAACTTGTAAAATGTAAATTTTCTAAAATCGTACATTGTCGGTAATTATAATGAATCGGAAATTACGACGCGTTAACAAAGAATATGTGCAGAAGAGGCGAAGCCGAGCCTTAACAGTGTGTGCCTTCTTGAGAAAGGGTTTCCAGCCTTCAGCAAGTGATCGTGTGCACTCTGGCATTTGCAATGTGGCCTCCTTTTCCAATTTATGTTGCAATTAAATTCAAAGGCAACGTGAAGAAAACCTACACGATATACAATCATGTAATATCCAAGTGTTAACGGGACACCTAAGGGTTCTAGACGAATATATTTGGGATGCCGATATGCATTTATACAAACGCCCTTCCAACGTCAGATCTTGTGGAATGTGATGCCACTTCATAAATATTCCTTGATGTCGAAGGTGAAAGAAATCCATTGCCCGTGTGTAATCTAGTGTATGAAGTGGAATCATTCGTAAAAATTGCAATTTTTTTTCTCCCGCCAGCGGAATTGTCAACGAGGAGTGCGCACAGGCGAGCAATAATTGGCAATCTAAAATGTTAGTGGTTCCGCACAAGTCATTACAGACGAACGCAGACTGGATTATCGTTTTTCACTTTTCGTGAACACGTATTTCACATGAATAACGGAGCGACAGGTTCTGTCTACAGCTCGTAAACATAACCTGTATATAAACAAACTCATGAGCCCCTTATAATTTATTGTTATGTAATGGCATGGTAGGTCCGTCAACACTTTAACTTCAAAATTTCAATTCGTCTTAGAAAAAATAACTGAAGTCATAATAAAACCAACCCATAAAAACCGACTTAAGATACCAAAAATACATGTTTAATCGCCTTAACTTTATTTATTATTTTAGCCAACCCAGAATAATGAAGTTCGCTGGTTTTACCAAGATGAAAAATATGTTTTTGTGGAGAATTTCAAGAAATCAATGATTTGATATGTTTTATATCGTGTTGTTTTACAGTTAGATAAAAAATGTAACATCGGAAATCTGGTATTTATTTATGCATCTTCATTACTTGTAAAAGATCATTGTAAGAGAACTTCCCTCACCGCTATTGGGTTAGTTTCATAGTCGATTAATTATCATTAATCTTCTCATATATGCGTATAGTGTAGTTATTTGTTAGTTAACAACACGTGTAACGGTAACATATAATGGGCTTTCAAATCAGTAATGACGTGGTCGGTTGTGAGTAATGTACTCCATCTTCGATTCAGGATTCTAGAAGCTATGAACGGAAAGAAGAAATCCGAGCCGCCAGCGTTAGTCACGGCGACTGGCGTCTAGGGTTAAGCCGACATTACAATAACAAATCAAGCATTAAATTATGCGTTACGACGTGTGTGCAAGAGAACTGAAAGTCTGTTATCTTAAGTATTGGTTTCCAATGGAACTTAACAGATCGTGTGCGTTGTTGGCATTACCTTAAACATTAAAAGAGATAGTTATACTTTAAATATTAAGTGAAACTTGTGATGCGGCTACCAATCAGAACAGATCAATCGGTTTTGTTGGCGGGAAAGTATTATTTACAATAACGTAAGCATAAAAAAAAAAAATTTAATGCGTATATGAGCACATGTTCACTATTATATTTGGTCACAAAACCAAACTTCTCTGCCAGAAAATGTCGGCTTTAAAGTATGATTGGCTTAAATAAGATTGTATTATACGAGATTAGGTTAGGAACAAAAGAAAACAGACAGACTTGTCGCAAGCTTTCATTGGCTGAACTTAAGAATTATTAGGTGAATTGTGAATCCTAAATCCAGAAAACGTAGTTCCGTGTGCGAGAGCCGCGGTTACTGCATAATTTGTTATTGGAAACCAAGCTTTTGTAGTGAACTGGAAGTATTTAGATCCGACCAGTGGCGTGATAGCACTAATAAGTGCCAAAAATTATTTGCTATATTTTTAGGATATTTTATAATTCTGTTTTATTACATCAAATAGTGCATCGATAAAAGTATAAAATACAATGGAAAATTAACTAACAAAAATTAATGACGGTAAATACAGAAATTTTTAATTTGTATATAAGGGCATACAAATTAAACAATTTTGCATAATTATTATGTTTGGCTACAGTTCAAATTAGTTGTTAATGTCAATAGAATAAGATGAAGAAATTGCATGGAATTTCTTCCAATGGTTCCGCCATAATTTTAATTTAATATTTACAATAAAATTGAATTCCAAAATATCCATAAATTAAACCCTGATAACAAGCAAACAAAAATACGCAGTTAAAAAAAAAATTCTTCTTGGTGTTTCTTAAACTTTAAAAAAACTCTTTGACTTAAATTAAACATTGCGCTCGTACAACTTTTTGAAATTTGTTTGGCACAAATTTTAAGGTTAAAATGCTAATAATTCTACTAGAAAAACATGCTCGAGATATTTTTTCAACTGATTCGGCATTTTTATCAAATAGTTGATATTGCATTGCATAACCGCAAAATATCTTTTAAATGTAGACAACAAATTTCAGGCGATTGAACAGCTTTAAGGCGGTCTCCCATTTGGCGCTATTTTCGCGTTTGAAGCTTAGAAACAAGTGGACGCTAAGGGCTACATTGTCGCACCCATGAGTTACCTAATCGCCGTTACTCGCAAGGCTCTACACTGACGTGCAGTGTTCTCGTCGTGCCGCATGTATGTATGCTGGCTGGTCCACGAAGTGCGTAGCAGAGGTCTGGTAGGAAACACGTGATTCAAAAACTGTTGGGGGTGAATGACTTGTGGTGATATCTAAGCAAGGCAGAGTTGTCTTTCGACACACATCATACTTTTATTTTTATTAATGTGGAATATAAATGAAGGGTCTCCGCTCAAAGCCGGCGTTCTGACGACTGGCCGACGGTAACGGAAAGACTGCACGCCTGTTGAGCACCTTGCACGTAGAGGCGATTTTGCAAGTGGTCAGCGAACAATAGTCGACCTAACAGCTCACGCGTTTTGAGGCATCGAACGCGCAACATAGTTGCAGCCAGGCGGAAACCTTAAGCGGTGACCGTATAGTTTTATTATGGTGGAGATCGTGTAAAGGCTGCTCGGGATAAAGTGGGAACTAATGAAATCAACCTTATAAGAAAGTCACTCTCCTACCTGCATATACTATTTTAACGGACTCACTAAATTACATGCGCCCAGTAAGGTTGGTAACGATGGAGAGAAAGTAGTTCCATGTCTTAACATTGAATTAAAAGATAACCGTTTGTGATATTTTAAATTATTTATTTTGCTTTATGTTCTATCAATGCATCTAAGTGTAAAAATGAGCAGATTTGTAAAATATTTGCTTTTCTTACAACTTCACACTTTCACTTCGCCGACGCATGAATAAAGTGATGAGACCCATAGCAGCGTTAATTGTTATATAACGCGGAAGAATACACAACGTGCATACAAGTACATATATCTTAAGCAGGGCTTTCAGAAGGGCTCAGTTTACCGTGAAGAGCGTATAGCAAAGTTCAATGTAAGCTCTTGGTGTTCGGTTAGTATGCTTTAAGATGCNGCGTTTTTTTTTTTTTTTTTTTTTGCCAGGTAAACTTCTTGGGGACGCGTTTAATTGTTTCTGGGAGGAAACACACTGCAGCACAGTTCGAGTACCAGATACGTCCAAAAAGCACATATATCCAATAAGCGTCGAATTCAGTTGTATTGTAGTGAAAATCAGTAGTTCGTGGATCAGTGTGGCTCGCTAAAGTAGCTCGTTTTAGCACCGAGGCAAGGAACAGCTTGTGTTCGGTTCGACGGCAAAGCTCGACATTCCACAAGATCCGGCAGGTGTCGCGCTCTGCTCGTAATTAAACACGACCTCCCCGGGACATCCTCTAAAAATACAAACTGTACAACAATTCGGAGAACGCTAGCTCCTGTTTCTGTGCAAGAGCATCGTGAGTAAATGGTAGATACACGTTGTATGATCGTTCTGCGCATCATAAGAACAAATCGTTGCACGGATTTTTTTAATTGCTCTTTACTTCACTGCAAGTGATCAGTTCCCAAACAGATACATTTTGGGCGTTTGTTCCCTTCCTATATGTCAACTGAACATATTTATCTGAATTCAAGGAACATTATTTTTAAGAAGTATAAAACTGTTCCCCTCGAATCAACGAAATATCACTGACTGAATAACTTCGATGTCATAAGCAGAGGTACGTAAATTTTGCATCGTCTTCAAGCATAAATGAATTCATACACTTTACTCCTGACGACTGACTCCTGCAGACTGACTCTTGCAGACTGACTACTGCCAACTGACTCCTACAAACTGACTCCTGCCAACTGACTCTTGCAGACTGACTACTGCCGACTGACTCCTGCCGATTGACTCTTGCAGAATGAATCCTCCTCCTTAGGACTCCTGCCAACTGACTCCTGCAGACAGACTACAACCGACTGACTCCAGCAGACTGACTCCTGCAAACTGATATTTTTTAATTTTGCATGCATAATAAACTAAATGTGTGTAAACAAGTGTATGTCAAACATTTTTTTCGCAAATGTTTTGCTTTTGTGTTTGCATAATACGAAATTTTATAGCTTCGTGGCAACACGAGGGGGCTGATAGAGTGCAAGCATGTTCACAAGCATCAGAATTCTTCCTGGGCATTATGGAGGTGCACGAAATTTGTCGCAAAATAGTAGTCGAGTTAGCTCTCGCGTCTGGCTTTTCGAAAATTTATTGTTCGTATCTACTATACACTGGTATCTTTGCAGGAGTTCATAATGGACTGAGAAATATATTAAATTCGGTATTCAGCTCTGACATTATGCAGTTTACTGTGTAATTTAAAAATAATAATGTTTGGGGACTGGGTTTTAATTTTTTTTAATGGCAAAGTCCTTGGTGGGTAAACATAGATGTTTTCTCTAAAGATGGAAGATTAATGAAACTTAAATACTAAGCTTCTTCCAGCTCGGAATATTGTGTCGATTTGGAAATATAAATATTTAGCACTGTTCGGGCCATGAAGCAAGTTACCATAAGTTCGTTAATGGTCAATTTTTTTTCTTAACTCTGTAATGGGTAGTCTGTTTTCCCTTAACTTAATTTGGTTGCATACAAGCGTGTAAGTGTTTATCCTAACTAATATTATAAATGTGAAAGTGTGAAACCTTTCGCATCAGACGAAGAAACCTGCCTGCCTGATATATCCGCAGAGCTGCTGTCAAGGTGCGATTATTTTTTTATTCAATTTATCTGCACGTTGTACAGTCACGTTATTTTTTATTACTTGTCATTGGCTAAATAGCACTATAGGGTGTGTCATACGTGCACGAAAAGAATATTCTGAGTTCACTTAACTCTGACCATAAGTGAAGTGTTGGCTTACAGATTCACTGTGAATATAACACTTCCGAATCGTGGTGTTAAAGNCACTTAACTCTGACCATAAGTGAAGTGTTGGCTTACAGATTCACTGTGAATATAACACTTCCGAATCGTGGTGTTAAAGCGGACTAAAGAGCGCATGACAGCTACGTAGTAATCGACATCCGAGTCACTATAGCCAACTAAAACCACGTAACAACGACAAAGACTTTATCATTGGTTATATAAAAACGTGTCTTGATGTTAGTACACTTCCCCTGGCCAAGATTTTACACAACTCAAATACGCTCAAGTTGTAATCAATGTTATTTTAATTAAATAATGTATTTGTTGAAAAAAGAGAAATTAACAAAAAACGGGCACGCCACTTGTTTGGCAAAGTCATTTTGACAGTTCTGTAGGCAATCCGCTGAGCCAAATGCGCATGCGCCGAAGGCGAGAATTTGTCTGCGTTATATACACTGGAGAGCCAAAAAAAACTGGTATAGGCGTGCGTATGCACATAACAGAGGTATGGAACCGATCAGAGTAACGCGATGCGGTCGGTAGCGCCTATATAAGACAACAAGCGTCTGGCCAAGTTGCTAGATTGGTTACTGCTGCTACAATGGCAGGTTATCAAGATTTAAGTGAGTTTGAATGTGGTGTTATAGTAGACGCACGAGAGATGGGACATAGCATCTCCAAGGTAGCGATAACATTTGGATTTTCGCGTACGACCATTTCACGAGTGTACTTTGAATATCGGGAATCCGGTAAAACATCAAATCTTCGACATCGCTGCGGCCGGAAAAGATCGTGAATGAACGGGACAAACGATGACTGACGAGATTCATTAAACGTGACAGACGTGCAACCCTTTCTCAAATTGGCGCAGATTTCAATGCTGGGGCATCAATAAGTGCCAGCGTGCGAACTATTCAACGGACCATCATTGATGTGGGCTTTCGGAGCCGAAGGCCCACTCGTGTACCGTTGTTGACTGCACGACACAAAGCTTTACGCCTCACCTGGGCCCGCCAACATCGCCATTGGACTGTTGATGACTGGAAACATTTTGCTTGGTCTGACGAATCTCGTTTGCAATTGTATCAGGCGGATGGACGTGTACAGGTATGGAGACATCCTCATTAATCCATGGACCCTACATATCAGCAGGGGACTGTTCAAGCTGGTGGAGGCTCTGTCATGGTATGGGGCGTGTGCAGTTGGCGTGAAATGGGACCCCTGATACGTCTAGATACGACTCTGACAGGTGACAGATACATAAGCATCCTGTCCGATCACCTGTACCTATTCATGTCCATTGTGCATTCCGACGGACGTGAACAATTCCAGCTGGACAATGCGACACCCCAAACGTCGAGAGTTGCTACCGAGTGGCTCCAGGAACACTCTCCTGACTTTAGACACTTCCATTGGCCACCTTAATCACCAGACATGAACATTATTGAGCATATCTGGGATGCCTTGCAACGTGCTGTTCAGAATAGATCTCCACCGCCTCACACTCATATGGATTTGTGGACTGCCCTGCAGGATTCATGGTGTGAATTGCCTCTTGCATACCTTCAGACATTAGTCGAGTCCATGCCACGTCGTATTGTGGCACTTCTGCGTGCTCTCGGGGGCCCTACACGATATTAGGCAGGTGTACTAGTTTTTTTGGCTCTTCAGTGTATTTTATGCTTCGGAGTACTTACTTTTCAATCAGTGGCACCTTATTTAGGTATTGAGTTTTAAGACGACAAAACTGATCCTAATCTGTAATTTGGCTTTAAGGTATAAGAAGTAATACACCCGACTGTTCTGACTGTACAACATGAAGAACTCCTTTAAAAGTAGTACACACACTGCCAAAATTGTCATAATAGTACGAATTGTGTTGCATATGAAATAAGAATTATTACATTTAATAATACTGCAAAATATTGTATTATAGTCCATTCACGGTTACTTCACACATTTCTGATGCCCTACTAAAGTTATACTTCCAGGATATTCCTCCGCCTCATGCAAACAAAACTTATCCGAGTCTATAAAATTACACCAAAGGGGCGACGCATCGCATTCGTGCGCACTCAATTTAATAATTTTTTGCATTAGAACTATTTTGTTCTAGGTATTTCTAAAACAGATATTTTCTCACTGTTTTAATTCATATTAATTATAATTTATAAATAAAATTTGAATAAAATTTTAATTCATCCAAAAATAAGGCACTTTAATGTTAAAATAAGTGTAAACACTTGTGCTATCTATATAATTAAGGAACAACCAAACACGGCATGGGTGGTGAAATTATTTCGAAGTTTTTATTCAAAAAATGTAAAGAAACCGCGAACAGACTGTGTAAATTACTTATGTAAACGCTTTTTAAAATCAACAAGTAACTGTTTTTAACCAAAATTTAAGCGTATTTCAATTTTCGATGCTTCAAAAAGCACACTTTGTAAAATAAAACTTCATCAAGCAGGACAATTAGGCCTATAATAATTACCCTAGTTGAATGAAACATAAAAAGTAGTAGTAGTGTGTATTTATATTTTTAAAAATAATTTTTATGCACATCCATTTTAGCCAATAAAGTTATTATTTTAATAATTAAAATAAACGTATATAAAAAATATATTCTTAAATATATGTTTTTAACATTATTACCAGTATTCTTTTGCACACAACAATAGTAATTGTTATAATTTTCCTACTTGACGTAAATTTGTTTGCTAAATGTGCTTTGCGAATCATCCAGAATGCAAATACGCTTAAATGTTGATTGAAAATAGACTTTTATTAAGTTTCGATTTCCACAAAAATATTCGACAGTGTTGCAAAATACATGCAACATAAATCGTACTTTTCTAACAACTTTGTTTCTGTGCGTACTATTTTCTAACGAGTTGTGCATGTTGTACAGTCTGTTGCAGTACTCCATCGTAAGCTACTCTCCCTCTGCTTTACAGATCTGCCACTTTCTCCCTCCCACCATCGCGGTTAGTACATTTAGAGAGTCCTATGTGCATACGTGGAGCTTTTTTAGACATTCGACACACAGAAGTGAAGGAGCAATAGGTTCGCCACTAACACCACTTTGGCGCACATACACGCAAGGTTCTGAGATGTTGTGCAGTGTTCTCGTGGTGCTGCGTGTACCTATGGCACTTTCGGCGGTGAACCTATCATTGTAACGCTGAAAGGTCTGTAGCAAAGTTCAATACAGGCTCCTATCGTAGTTTGGCTCGTGTCCGGCAGTCTGAAAAAAAAATCCGTTTTTAACTTTATTAGTGGGCTCCAAGCATACATGGTAACTTAAAAGAATCATTCTGTTCTAGGCTGGGGTATGATATATTCCCGTAGGTAAACATACGGGGGGCACGTTTCATAGTTTCATTGGAAAATAAGTATTTAAAACATGCTGCAAAGGAGTTGAAGCGGCAGACAGGCGGGGCCCTTAAGCGCTCCGATGCTTGTGTTCCAAGGCAGACTTGTGTCTGTCGTTTCCCATACAGTTAGTTACACATTCTGTCGCGTCACGTCGCCACGTGGTAGATGTTACTTCGGCACCACGTGCGGTGAGTTGGGCGGGGGGGTCAAGTAGCTTCACCGCCCACCCTAACAACAGGGACAGGAAGGGAAACATTCAGTGTGTTGCTGTCCTTGTTACAGATGCTGGATACGATCTGTCGTCACGGGAAATTCAATTTTCTCTGATGTTTTCTGGACGTCGTCGGTCGGTTCCTCGCCTTGTACGTGAAAACACGCGTTCGTATATGCACGTTAGCCATTGGCGCCGACGGGATTTTTTTAGAATAAGGTTTCTCGGAAGGAGTATGAGACAGACAACAATGAAAGAATCATGTTTAAAAAATTAATGGCGTACATTATGAACCAATTAGTTTACCTTTGCAGTTGCTCTAATTAACTCTCTCCAGACCACGCTATTAAAGTAAGGAAAACAAAATTGTATAGACACAAATCTCCATTTATATTTGAACTGTAATAGATTTAGTTCCAAAAATGTTTTTAACATTTTGTGGTCAAAATGTTTTAACATCGACCAGCGCATGTTTACACACAACGTTAAACAGTAATATGAGTGGATAGATATGGCGGCCAACACCACCTGTGAACGTTCTATAAAGTATATTCATGATGTCATTTCGCAAGTGCGGGCATATTTCAAAGAGATACACTCTAGTAAGTAAAATTATGTCATACAGTGTGGCGTCCCCGGGCTGCTAAGGGTTTTAATATTGTAGTAAATAAAACATCTCGAACAGTTATAAAAATATAATAACGTGAACAGAGTTACTCCTATCCTAGCAGGGACCTGCCTTTCGGAGTTAAGTTACTTATAAGAAATGTATTTGGGC
The DNA here is from genome assembly GCA_002778355.1 of Clitarchus hookeri. NCBI lineage: Eukaryota > Metazoa > Arthropoda > Insecta > Phasmatodea > Phasmatidae > Clitarchus > Clitarchus hookeri. The sequence continues at coordinate 363,258 of NQII01002315.1, forward strand.
GTTATCTAAACTGATAATATAATTACATAATGATGTAAATTAATTTGTTAAATCTAATGAATACGATAGCATTTTATAAATAAATCACAAATTTACGCCACCATAATATTTATCTTTTAATGTCCTTACTTGATTCTTACAATTTCAGTAATAAAGGCATAAAAAAGAAATTTTTAATCATGAAGTTATTTATAGATTATTATTACCTACGATATTTCATTTATGAAACAGGCAATGAAGGAGTTAACAAGTCATTAGTTTATTACGTCATACTTAAAAAACAAACTGAAATCGCCTAGGTGTCTGTCTAAGTCTATAATTTTGAATTTTTCTACGAACTCTGCCTTAGTTTACTGCTTTTCAAATTTTCCTCGGTGCATCTTAGCGTACACGAACTTGGCAATTAATTACTTGACACGGTAGGCTGAATACCTGTTTCGACTCTTCACGTAGTAATGAACGACCTCTCGATCGTACAAGTAGTTGCTGGCAAAGGGAAAAACTATTTACATGTAGCTATATTAACTGCAGGAAATCTATCTACTAATTCCATCTTTCATACTGTCTTAATGTTTTCTTTTGCTCGCATATTTTACCTCGCACTCGATTCAGCTTTAACATTCCCAGAGTCGTAATAATCTTAAATAGTTTTCGCCAGATTGCCAAAGTAATTTTTGTTCAGAATTACCATCAGGGTAGGATGCTATTGTGGCAAGATACATGCACTTTTATTGCAGTCACTAAAATAAATTTCTAATACAAAAATGGTTGAATATAAGTATGGTATGAACTCAAATTATGGGTGTTTTGCGTAATTGTTATTCGTACAGCTTGTCTTGGCGTCGTTAAGACGAGTTTTACATGAGAGGCAGAATATTACTTTTTTCTAAGATATTTTTGAAGTTCCACCACGGTTTTCCTTGTTTATCTTCATTATTTATAAAAACTCTTTGACGTGAATTTTCACATAAACCATGTATGTTTTGTGTAATGGGTTCCAATAACGCAACACGTTTGCAAATAACAGGGTCGGCAATGACTGTAGATGATTAGATAGAGCATAAAATTGTATACCAGTTTATCCTACCTGCAGTGCTTTAAACAGTAAGGTGACGTAGGGTAGTCGCAATGTTTGTGAAGTTTTCAAATAAAATCTGTTTGAACTTGTACTTCTGTGTCCGTTGTGTTTCGCATAACAATAGGGACAATTTTCCTTTTTTGAGGACTTTTTCTAGAAAACTTCGTTGTTTATTTTATTGTAACAAATGTATTTAGTTTTAGAGCTCTCGTCATTTAAATAATTTATAACAAGATTAAGTTTATATGATGAACAATGAACGAAGATAACTTTGGGGCATTTCTTTCTAATCAAAGTTTGTTCTCCACATTCGTTTTTCCTGCCAAGTAGTAAAGAAAAAATTTTCACTTTCTGATTTTTATAAATATTTACTTGCAAAATATTTTAGTCTATGAGACCGGTGGGCTTTTTTGAGCAATCTTAATATTTAGCCAAGTTCATGTAGGAAATTGCTAGGAAGTATCAATTCTAGTAGAAATTGGCTAGCATTACCCGAATCTCTACATTAGGGAATGTGCAGTTATGACTTTTACCAGCATAATTTCAAATCATATCAATTACGTTTGTACAGAGCCTTCGTGCTCTAAAAGTCTGTGAGCACACGGCTAAATAGTGATTCTATAGGCTTCATTAAGGCTATGGAAAAGTCTCTTTGTGCGTGAATTATCAAAATGTAAAATCAAGAACTGAATTTTAACTACTTAATATAGTTTTATGCAGTCTGTTGTGTTGATTTTATATAAGAATTAACAAAAACTCGCATACAGCAATATTTGCTAGATATATATGTATAAATATAATACATATTTTTCGAATAAAAATTGTATGTTTTCAGAATAACAGCTTATAGAACCCCGAAAATCGGTAGATTTGCAAACATTTTTGTTTTTTAATTTTTTAAAATTTATTATGCAGTAAAAAAAGAAAACTTATTAATTTTAACCAATTTCGTCTTAACAGGTCCTGTTATAATATTATGTTAAATACTATTCTTTAAAAATGTATATATTAATGTCACTTGTACACAAAACATTTTGTCAAATTTAAGAGTAGTCAGATGTACTTGCTGATTTTGTGGTGTGTGTCCCCATTTTTTTGCAAAAAGTTGGCAATTTTTTAGATTAAAAACTATAGACTATATCGACTATCGCCATGTATTATATTTACCTGCATTCGAATATATTGTCAATAAATGTAACCCCGCCAAAGTATATCAGGTAGTTCAAATTCAGTTCTTGAATCTATGTATTAGGAATTCGTGAACTACACACTGAGTAGCAAATAAATTTACTTGGAGATATTATTAATTTGCTTTGAAAAATATTTTGTTCGTACAGCCGAACTGTTCTTGTGCCAAACATCCGCATATGTTCCCATGAACCAAATCAATTATTTAAAAATAGTGTGTTTAACAAAACACATATTGGTTTGTTTTGGTATCATCAGCGTGTTTTTAGTACATACAACTGTTTCACGAATATGTCATCAACTACCTGTATGGTCATCTTACTATATAGATCGTTGAGGTTTTTAATGCCTAGTATGTTGAAAATTAAGCATGAATTTTTCGTCTGGAACAATCGACGTTTTAATACCCCGTTGTAACCACGAAATCAAATAGTTACATTACCGGCTTGCATTGGTTGGCTGTAATAAGATAGAGTTATGTGGGAATGTTTGTTCAAAAATACGACTCTAACATTCTCGTACAATTTATGACACAATTAGTAGTGCTTTTCGAAGCGGTGGGTAAAACGTAAAGTTCGTATAAACAAACTCAACAATATAATTTGAAGTAGAAGCAAAAATTAAATACACAAAACGGAGTGTATGATAGTGTAGTAATTACGTTATTGTCAATATTAATACCAAATATATCAAAAAGTGATTACGTTGTATTCTTAGGTCAGTGAGTAAAGTGTCAGCTTTCCAAGCAAGCGCACTAGGATCTAATTTCGTTTGTGCTGTCGACTAATTCGAATATTGGCTGAACTCAACATAACCCTAGCATAACGAAAACTGTGATTATTTTACATTACAGCTTATGAAACAGTTTTCCCACGTGACCATTTTATTCTTTGCTACGAATTAATTGTTTCATACTACCAAATTGCTTTGTATGTGTGAATTATACTCCATTCACAGTTACTTCCAATTTTTCCGAAGCCCTGCTAAAGATCTACTTTCAGGCTATTTCTCCGCCTCATACATACAAAAATTAACCGCGTTTAGAAAATTACGCCAACGGGACAACGCACTGCATTCGTGCGCACTCAGTTTAATAATATTTTACATAAGAAGTATTACGTACTAGGCAATACCAACACACCTATTTTCTCTGTTTTTT
>NQII01002316.1:12322-32383 GCA_002778355.1 Clitarchus hookeri
TCTGGGCATTGCCAACCTGTGCTTCTGAAACACTACGGTTAGCAGCCCACTGCGGACACCAACCAGCCCCGCCAGCAGGAGCAGCAGCGGCCAAGCCAGGATCTACCCCGAGCCATGGCCCCTGCAGGTAAACAAGTGTCTGTGTCTACAGTGCGGAGAACTGCTAAACGCACACCTGACTTTGTACCATGCCGCAGGGCCACGTGCCCCAGCCTGTACAGTGGCCGGGGACCAATAAGCAGCCAATAAGTAAAACCTCACAACAGTTAGTTAACCCATGCTTCTAACCGGCAAAATAGAACCTTGTCTAACTGACGTCGCCGTCAGTTCAACCGACCTCACGCGTCAACTTGGAGGAATCTAAATTTTAGGGATGGGCCAGTACCAATGATACTAATTTTCAGTTGCTGATGCCACCGATGCCGATACCAGTTTTGATGAGCAGAATCAAATTCCCAATCTCCAATATTTGGTAACCCTTTTATTACTTAAATTGAAGTCTTCACTTTCGTGAACAGTTTTAAGCACTTTGTATTAGGCGTCTACAGCATAGAAATGAAATACAACACTAATTTTAATAATAAATTATAAGATACCACAATTTAACTGGGCAAATAAGTGACTTAACAGTTGAGCAAAAACAAACTGTTACCAGACAATACAGCATTCATTAAAAACTGGGATCATTAAAGACAACCTTCAAAACTTCACGCAATCTGATGCGGACTTGGATTTTGAACCCGAGAAATATAATACAAGACCTCAAAATGCACGTTTGTTTAAACCAACAGCCTAAAGAAGTCAAAAATAACTTACTGAAATCAATTTAATTTCAAATATTTACTTGAAATTAAACAAAATTTAATTTTTATTCATATTAATATTTTTGCCTAGTGTTCCATCGTCTGCCGAGCCGTACTATAATACCTTGGTTAAAATGACCACAACTGATTTATTTGCAACAATTTTTGCCAATTATTACTTGCAGAGTCTTATTCAAACCTTTAAAATTCTAACCAAAATCACAGCAGACAGTTTCCAATAATAACTACGCCATCAAAATACCACCATGACTATAAACTTTATATTTCCGTTTTAACAACACCATAGATAATTGAACAGTGTCATAGAGTGTGTGATTTGTTTTCATTGTTGCCAACCTATGAGTGTAGTAAATGCGTAAGAAGAATAAAAATCCAAGTTGCTTTCTCATTGTCGCCAACCTACGAATGCAGTAAGATGTAAGAAGAAAATAGAACACTAAAAACTCTTGCGGGATGTAATCAATACTATCGATAGCACTAGTTGTCGATTATCCACCTTGTTTTGCATTTATGTAGTGTTAAAAAACTAATGATGCAAACAATCTTTGGCGAATGTGCAGACAGGAAATACGGTAAAACGTAAACAACAGGAACAAATCATAGATGGATGCTGTAAATGAATGATTTACGAGATGTAGCATGCATATTTATTTAACATTGTTTATACAAGATATTTGTCGGAACCATAAAAAAAAAACTTACTCGTACAGGAAAATTGAATAAATAGGAACACAAGGGTCCCCTGTATTATGAGCCCGCGCACAATGAACAGTCTCACGTTCGTTGACGTGGCGTTTGTAAGTGCTACATATATGCTACTGAAGTAATCTAAGTGCTACTAATCAGTGAATAATATTCAGGAAATAACGTTCAGGTGCTGCCGATGGTCGAGTTATCGGCCTGTTAATCGGTACCGTCATCGACCCATCCCTAATAAATTTATCTACTGTTGCAATAAGTTATTTATCCAAGAGAGATTGAAATGAAACTAAAACTCTTGTGAATAATTTACCCTGTTTTGAAGTCAGACTATTGGAATAGGATATGCACATCTGTAATAGTAGTGTCGGCAGATCGGGGTATAGAAAAAATTTGTGGATCTGCACAGCTCTACTAAAAATTGCAAAAATTACAGTTTTCTTTCAAACTGATTTTGCCAGTGTTTTTATTTAGACTTATTGTTTACAGAACACTACTGCTGTTAAAACTCTTAGGTGTAGAGGTTTGCTCTAATAAAAATATGTTTTGTTTAGTTTCTGTTTGACTTTGAAACACTATCAAGTTGCAGTTTTTCTTAAAGCATCAGGTTAAAGCACCATGACAAATCATGCTAAAAAAAATACCAGACAACCAATACATCAGTAAATGTAAATGCAAGGGGCAGTATATCATCAGGACACCTACCATAATCTTGCTATGTCTAAAATCTTTTATTTTATTGTTGTGTGAATTATCTTCTTGATAACCTTACACTGGCACTGAAGACACTTTTTTTTTTGGATAGATGTGAAATGGAAAGCATCGTCAGACCCAGTGAAGATGATTTTGGTGCAGAGTAGCCAAGAAATGGAAAAAGTAGTAGCCAAGCAGACCTTCTAAACTTGGAATTTTAGCACCCTCCTTCCCCCTCCATCGAGAAAAGCAAAAAAATAATTCACCTGCTTGAATTGTAAGGGTAAAACAGACATTTAATTGTGATTTTGTTTCTTCAAATTTATGAAGGTTATAAATATTTCTGCGTAAATACATTTTGCTTCTAAACTAAAGCAAACGTGCATGGATTGACGTAGTTCATTCTTTACTTGGCACGTACATTTTTTTAAAAACAAAGTGCAATAAAAATTGAACAGTTTCTGAAATATAATCTCAATCCAATAGTCACAAAGTGATGAATTCACATCATACATGCAGTATAGTTTTTGCTGCTGCTTAAACATTCCTCCATTAAAGTTCTAAATGCAAAGTCCTTGGCTCTAAAAGCTTTAACAACTTGGCACTGTGCACATCAGAATGCATGCACAACTCACTTGAATGCCTTGCTAAGTGTGCCCCCTAAAGAATCACTGGTGTCTATATCCAGCTGGTTTGAGTCCAGTGTCGACAAAAAATCTTCCTGTAACACAAAACAAACATGTTAACTTAAACTGGGTAAAATTAATGATAACATACTACCTTCAACCTTCTGTTTTTGCAACAGTACAAAATAACAAAACTGTACAAAATCCAAATGTAATTTCAAGGCCATAAAACAACCATCACATCATTAATGCATTAATTAAAAGTGGGAAATTTGGGCAAAAAATGGTATTTAGAAAACTGAAAAGTAATGTTTTCATTTCTGTATTGTAACTTAATTTTTAAATTCATATCTTCTAAAATTTATTTTTAAGCATTTATTAAGGGATATCATAAAGCAATAATTTCAACATATAAAATACGAGTGTACTTATGAACACACACACATACACACAAATGTCGAACACATTTTCCATGCAAATGTGCGGTCACAACTTCATCAGGCGGCGAGTGGTGGTACACTGCAGTCTGTTAAGCAGTGGTTGGCAAACAGTGAACCTAGTGGCCAGGAGGCAAACCAGTGTGAGGCAGGAAATTTTAAATGTGGCAAAGGGGTTACATTATGTTTAAGCTAGGTGCCTATCTGGATATTGTGATGTATTGGTGGGTCAGTTCCCAGCGCCGCAGTTCTGCACTATTATTATAATTCATTTCATATAAGAAGGCCACATTCTGACAGTCAGTGAGTGGCAACTTAATATATTGAAAACAAATAACCTGCCATTTACAAAATCCTGTATCAGCTGATGCACGAACGAACAAAAGTTAATATTACGTTGGCTATTCTGAGAGCAGTGCCGAAGCACATCACACAAGCAGAAGATACGCGGATAAGAAAGAGTTCGTAGATTAATTAATACATTTTATTTTACGTGGTCATAAAACAGCAGTTTTTAGTTTTAGAAACGAAACTTCGTGATAAAATAGTAATGTATAGGTGTTCAAAATGAGATGCACAATAAAACGATACGTATCCAAATGTGACGAAAAAATCCAAAGTTTCCAGACTCTCAAACCAGGTGCTGCCATCTTGTGAGTTAAAAGCGCACCATCATTTGCAATATGCCCTTCCATGTCATCTGTTATCCATATCCCGAACTACACCCAGAAACATATTATAGATTTGTTGTTTAAAATAACGTATTCACGCGCATATACAAATAATTATATTTTCCCGCGAGCTCTGTATAATTTTTAAAGTAACATATATTTCGTGTACCGCGTTTACGAACGACCCTACACACGTCCACCAAGCTCCATTTACGAATGCAGCGCCACCCAAGAAGTTCACCAATTGCCACACGGAGCAGCACCTCCTGGACGCGCTGACTCGCCACATCAAAGCCTATTCTTGACACGCCAGTTGATGGCGATGGATACATAAACGAAAAGACACGGCGAGATTGTCAACTGTCAAGAATGTGGCCTTCTTATATGGTACACAGTATAGAAGGTGGTAAGACCCTCACCTTCCAACAATAATGAAGAAAAGTCCTTTTTGTACTGTTTGTGATAAAAACCAAGGGCCTTGCAACATTTTGGGTGTACAGAATACAATAGACAGATTAATCAGACTCGATATGTAAAATACTTGCAGCATCTGTGCGGCAGAAAGCGTTGGCCACTTGTCTGCAGAATGTCTTCAGCAGACTGCTCTTATCTGCCTCATCGTCCAGCATCGTGAAGGAGAACACCCTTTCTTTCAGCTCTTGTGGATTGCGACACATTAACGCAAACACTTTGTGGCAGTCTGGAAAACATTACCACATCACATCACATCACATCACATCACATCACATCACTACACTGCACACTACTTCTTTACAATTCCCTCTGTAATACAGTATAATCTCGGTACAAAATGCTGCAAACAATCGATTCTCGCAGTCAACTTGCAAAGCCACACATATGCGTATTGGTACAGCATCTCCTAACATACAGTAAATTCCCTTATGAGAATGACTTTGTAAAATAGCCAGTATCGTACAAATCTAAAATGACCAATTTTAACCCCCAAAATAATCTAGAAATTGTGCCAAAGTTCATATTTTTTCCCATGTCAAAAAAAGTTTACACATCCGCAAAAATATAAATTATTTTTTTAACAAATATTAATTTTAATCAATAGGTAGACATCTTATAAATAAAATGATACCCCAGAAACCTAACCTGCATACCCAGACACCAAAAATATTTATTAATACCAAGTGGCGCGTTTTACGGAATGCAATGTCCATTTTTAAATGCTCCTTGCAGAAAAAATAAAGAGGANATGCAATGTCCATTTTTAAATGCTCCTTGCAGAAAAAATAAAGAGGATTTGTCACTGAAACATCTTTTGAAAAACTTCCTTCAGTTTACTTGTTACGGGTAAGTAGTGCGATATTTTCAACAAAAGTAAGAAGCATGTACTATTTGCAAACCATGTATTACTTCGTGCAGAATGTAATACATTGGTTTTTAAAATGTATTTCTTTGTAATTACATATTAATTTCATTTATTGAAATTACTAATTGTGCCACAGTTTAATGTTGTAAAGGTAGACATTCAGTATAAAGTATTTTCATTACTAAGTATAAAAGTTAAGACTTTATTCATATACGACTTACAACAATGTTCATGTTATGAAAAACGTAAAATTCTCTGTAGCTTATACTGCTGTAACAAAAACTGTTAACATCCAAAAATCAATGCGTTTTCACATAACCTAAATAAATGCCACTTTAAAATGATGTAGTGTCTCATTCAATACTACTGAATGTCATTACAATGAGCAACATTCTATAAATAACACTCAGCACAAACCAATGCAATTGATCACTCAAATAAACCACATCTTTGCTGCTTCACATGTCAATCTCTCATAATTATTCCATATTTTCACAAATCATTTGCTTATTTCATGATTTAAAATACCTAATTTAACATTTCACAATTTGTCACTTTACGAATAACAGGTGTGTCTAGTGATAACATATACTACCAATTTATAAACAATTCTCATATCCTATAATACTCCTCCCCCACTCGCCCAACAAAAACCTCAATGCAGACTCTGATCCTATCACTAATCTAATGATTCAAAAGCTTCATCATTCTCTAGCATTTTAAAAGGCAAATTATTTTTGAGTAGTGTGTTAGAATGCTATACTCACCTTCTGTTTCCCGTATGTCTATTACCTTCTTGATGTGTGTCAGAGGCATGAGACGGATGTGCTTATATGGCTTGCAATTGCTTTGCTTCAAGGAAAGCGTGCTCCCAGTTGCGTTTGGGCTCTTCATGGAATTGAATACTTTGGATCGCCTTTTACAAACCTGCGGAATGATAACCAGAACATCAGCCATGTCACAAGCCTGCACCTCGCACTGTAATATTTCCACCACCTGCAGATATATAAAAAGCTCACTTATCACAACATATATCAGAATGGAAAACTACACAAATGCAAGATGATATTTAATTCACAAGCTTTGTTGTCCAGGAAAAAATAAATTTGACAAGAATTCAGAGGTAGACAAATTTTGCAATTCCTTACAATGCTTTCTATTTCAAATATAGCCATTCCTGACAACCCAGGGAAATCAGAATTGGTCAAATTTTGTGAGATAAGAGCAAAATTTTTAATTTGTAAATAAAGAAGCCAATTAGCATGGCCACACATTTATGTTAAATAAAATGAGCTGATTTTGTTACAAAAATTTTGCCATTTCTTCAAAAATATATATATTTAAACTAATAAATTTTATAGCAAAAAAATACACGTGTTATTATTAGGATATGAACAGGGGTGTGCGAATATTCAAAAACTTGAACAACAGTCAATATAAATGATCAATTATTAGCATTTGACATTCAAATATCTTCTGTGAAAATTATGAATATGTACATTCTGTCTCAAGTGGTTATTTCCTCAACAATAAATGCTTATTTATTTGAAGTAGTGGATCTGAACTTTTTTTCAATAGTTATTAGAGTTGGACCATTAATGATCATAACTAATAGTTTTTATGAATTTTTTTCCTTTTGATGCAGCAGCAAATCAATGATAATTAGATCTGAGCGAGGTTGTTTACTTTAGTATGTTATTTGTTTAGAAACAGAATTTAAAAAATGAATAGAATTATTATGAAAAACCATTACACACGCATTGATATCCATTTTAGTATTTACGGAAGTGGGATACATTTCTTCTTACTTATTGTTTACAGTGGAATAAATAGACATGGAAAGGTTATGTTACCACAGTTGTGCACTCAGCAAAACAAAAAATCTTTGTATTGCTTTCATCCAGAACTACGGCCTTGTCCGACGGAACACACAGATATTTGTGGTAATCACGGGGAAATTATAGAATTTTATTTCTGCAAAACACATTCAAAAGTATACTATTTCAGCACATGGTTGAGAGCATGAAAAGACACGGACAGTGGACACAAATAATACCAACATGGCGTCGCGTCATAGCTGTGGTGGAACATGGAATGCGAACTACAACACTTATCTAGAAGAATAATGTACCAGTTTGTTTGAACTTGTAAATTGTGTCAATAGTGGCAGCAGCAAGTATATATAGTGACATTTTGTATTTAAAATTTTTTGAACATTTGAATTTCCTGCCATGTCTGGCATTATAGTTGGCAGCCCTGCTTCCTTATGGAAGGGCAGTCAGCAACCAACATGGCGGTAAATGGTTGTGTTTTTGGACTCATTGCATTTACAAAGTGTTTAACTATTATATAATACAACTTGGCACGCATGCACGCAGACACACAGTGTGTTATTTATTAATGGTTACATTTGGGAGAATACTTTTACGTTCAATAAGCAGAAAAAAAAATGTGTAGGTTGTTCACGTTAAATCAAGAACTTGTGAAATTAACCTTAGAAAAATGACACTGCTCCTGCCTGTATATATTTTAAAGCACACACTAACTGACATACGCCCAGTAAAGTTATTAACGACGGAAGGAAAATAGTTTCATGTTTTAAAGCTGCTTTCAGATTTTTTTTAAGGCCTATATGTGTTAGAAGGAGCTAATTTTCAATCATTTACTTTTCTAACAATTTTGTATTTTCACTTTAGCAACTTTAGAATACAGTGATCAGACCGATAGCAATGTTAATTTTACATATGGTCAAATAATTACCAGTGGGCATACTGGTAGATCTTAAGCAGGGCTATCAAAAGTTTTCAGTTTACCGTGAACAGCCTTTAAAAATAGTATACTACACTTCAAGATGAAAGTATTATTTGTGTGGGAATGGGGAATGGTTTGTTGTGCGATCAGTGAAATTATATTTATTTATAACATATATAACAGAAATTAAATTTCTAATGGCATCTATAAGACTTCAAAACTATTCGCATGGTATTCGAAAATTGTACTATTCAATTCAAAAATATTCAAACATCAAAATCCATTATTCGCACACCCCTAGATTGGAATCTGCTGTTCTTGTAACGATGACAATCACAATTACATGGAATTTGTTATTCATTAGTTTTAATCAGTACATATTTTCATGAAAACACAAAAAAATACTTAAGAATAAGGTGAAAGGATACTCTGACAAGTGTACACTTGGTCATGTAATGCACATCGTCACAGTCTCAGTCAATCAGTGTTTCCGCACACGGCATTTGCCCTTTACCTATAAAGTAAAGTACCAATAATGATGAAAAAAGTACAATTTTAGTATAGTGGAAACTCTATCCATCAAATTTCAGGGGACTGACATGGAAGAAAAAGAAAAAAAGAAAAGAAAAAAAACCCCAACATCATTAAACATTTTGTTGGACACATTGATAGGACTACGTTAGATATTTGTCAAGTTCAACTAAAAAAAAAAAAATGCACATGGGAATATTAAAGAAAACATTCATCTAACACTGTTATAAAGTTCTCAAGTGAACCAAGCTGTGTTGACCTTATAAATAAATTAAATAAAAAAATCCACTGTAATATTTTCTGGTATTCACACTCAAACTTAATAAAAACCCTATTTAAAAACCTCTTTTGAAGCCACGTACACAGAAATAGCTCCCGACGTAGCGGAAGTATTATCCATACAGCAACTAACAACAGTTGCAGTTACTAGCTAAGAAATAAAAAGGTCTTGAATATTGTGACTGATAAAGTGCAGTGAATAGAGTTTCCTTAATTTTGTGTTGCCTTTTTTTGTTAACTTTCATGCATAGAGTTACATTTATACATATATGCATTTGTAATTTTCATGAAAAAATAGTAAAGTGAAAAGCTTGTGAGTGGTGTTGGCAACGTCGCATCGCGAATCAATATCTTGAAAATATGGCATTGCTGTTTCTTGTGGTTGCTCTGCTAGTCCTTACCAACATGGCAGCCGCCGTAAACATTGCAATCGCTTGCTGAATGTCTAATAAAACTTCTACAGTACATTTCATATTTCATGCACATATGTATTGTTTTCCCCATTTTTAAGTTGTTTTTGTATTCGTGCTTTTTAAATACATGATGTGTAGTCTGAGAAGTCTATAGTTATTATTTACTACTTTTTGTTACCAAGTACGAGTTAAAGTGCGACATTGAGACAAAATTAACAACAGGTTATTTCGGAAGTGGTAAATTACATAAATAGGACTAAACGCAGGGCAAGAAAGACATAATCAAAAACAATGTGCATTGAAAATTAATTTTATTTGTGTTATCTATTAGAAGAGATCTGAAAAAATTGCATTTGCGATAAAAAAACAATAACGCAAATTTTAGCATTTTAGTGCGAATAAAGCGATTTTTACTGTTTTACTTCAAATAAAGCTTTTTTGAAAATTTACACAGATCTTTACTTGAAACTAAACCTATATTCGCAGAATGAGTGTTGCACAATGATATGCTGCTACAGAATATTTGACAGGAAATCAGAATGTCAATTAGCGCACGAGTTAAGATGATTTTCATCAAGTTTTGTTAGCGGGCCTAACGAAAAAATCTGTTGTTGAAATTTGAGATAGTTAAAAACATAAAGGTAGAATTCTCCAATTTTTTTTTTCTGTTCGTACAAGGCACTTTTATTATTTATTTTAAACAGTGCTTTTATAATTGTGTATAAATTGTTTACATTAGTCTCTTCATGAAACAGTATGCCCTTGCCAGTGCATTGTGACCGTTGTTCCAGGTGTCAGGCAGAATACAAAATCAAGTAAGAAAATGAGAAATGGTTTCCAATGTTGTTTGTTGTAAAGGAAACTAGTGGTTTGTCTTAAAAAGGTGGCTGTATTTTCTCATAGACATTTTTGCAAGGAAATAATTTTTTTATAATAAAAAAAAAACCCACTGCTTTTCAATAGGAATAATACGGCCAATTTCCAATTTTACGAATAAAGTGATATTTCTCAAATTATGTATGTCTTTATAAAGATGACATGAAAAAATGGAGCAATTCTCATGCAGAAATCTGTATTTTTGTAGCAAGAAAATAACAGCTATATTTGACAAAAATAAAACCCATTTTTGGAAAAAATAACACATGGTGACTACAATTGAGACTTATATTTCTTTTGTAAATACTTTGTTGTTTAATGATTGGAGCATATAATATTCTGTGATACTACGGAAATTTTTGTTAGATCAATGCGGAAAAAATTACATTTTTAATTCGGCTAAAACTTGACTTATTTAGCATTTTGTCGGAACCACAGAAAATTTTCTGTGGACACTGATTTACGATCCACCCGTGCTCGATAGATTAAGTTTCCACTGTAACAGCAAACACAGAAAAAATTACTTGTTGTTCACTGTTGAAATATTACTCCAACACAAATTCACAACTTAACCACAAAAACAAAAAATATTTTATCAGAGATAATATAAAAATACAGTGGAACCACGTTACTGCGAGTATGGCCTATAGCATCACGTCCACCATTGCGATAGTTTTTAAATGCACCGTAATTTGTAGTATTATTTGAAAGGTACTTAATTTCGTTTATAATGCAGCGATACAAACATTTGTAAACTCGTATTTTTTAAATGTTTAAACACATCTCATCACAAGTGACATCCACCCATTTGCCACACCAGAGCCAGCCTTTGTTAGTCTGTGTCGCGTAGCGTCACTCGCGTCAGATGGATCAGCGTGAGAAGAGGTGTGTGCGGGTATTGTGAGGGATACGGTAGAGATGTACGATGGGGAGAGGTACAAACGGAAGTGAAGCTAGTCGAGGACAAGAAACAGGAGTGGGGTACCTTGGATATAGGTTGGCGGAAGTGGAGGGGAATGGTACATACTGTTGAATGTAGTAGGGGGTGGCAAGATGCTATCCGCCTACCGCTTCTTCTACGTTGAGGGGGTAGGAAGACTCTGCCACATACTTCTCCACGTGCAAGACACGGGGAAGGCAAGGGGAAAGGCATGATTATGTCTAACAGTTGCTAGACAATGGTTTGTGCATTTTTTGCATCTTATGTTCAGCAAATTTAAATCGTGAGCGGTTATGTGTTACGGTTTTTGTAAACCTTAGTTGTTTAAATTATGTAGTATGCTAATAAAAAAAAAAACACTTGACATTGCAACAAAGTTCAAAATCATATGCAAGGTTTTCAAATGTATGTGGCCTAAATAAACACCCTTTTAGTGTAGTTCATAATATAAAAAATTTCAAACAATATTTGTGTTGAGTATTTCCCGCATCTGTACGAACAGCGACACATTTATCGCATTTAGTTCTTTCACTGAAGTTAAACTGGAGTTTTATTTCAGTACAAACAACATTTTCCACTGCATAATCAAAACAAACACTCTTAAGAAGAAGCGCAAAACAATCACATCTCTCGAAAGACGTTAAACTAGAGTTCACCCCACCACCAATAAAATAAACAGAACCATAACTAGTATATTATGTGGTCATAACAAAAATAAAACAAATTCGGAATTGCAACCAGTTATAGTTGCCTAAATACTGTTGTGTGAATTATATTGTTGAGTTGAGCAGAAATATCAATACGGCATGTATGCAATTGTTAAGTACAATCTATGAGATGTTATTAAAATGTACAAGACAGTGAAATCGGCACGATTAAAGTAGCGGTAATGTAGATTTTGTGCCTTAGTAAGTAAACAAATTGTAAACTTATGGCGGTTATTTACACTTTTCTATAGTAAAGCAATGTCTGTTTTCAATGTTAACGTTTTTCATTTCCTTCAAAATATTATTCCTGATTGTCCAAATATTTTTCTAACCTACCATACAGCTACATTTGTTTACGTCTGAACATATACGGGTGTTATCCACGGAGGAGGGAGGAAGGACGGATGGAGGACAGAGAGGAAGGTCGAGTGACAGGAGGAGAAAGGAAGCGGTCAGGGAAGTAGGGAGGGACTTTCAGTGATCTCCAGACTGTGTGTTTGTAAGAGACAGAGAGAGACAATGAGTGAAGTAGCACGCTGATTGGTAGGCAACTAACTCCCTCACGGCTCTTCCACAAACTTGGAGGAGGGGAAGAAGAATGGTGGGAGGAAGCAAGGTCGTGCCTGCCAGTCGTTGCATAATGCCACTGTCAGACGTCTCAATTTTTTTTGCATTAATTTGTTGTAGATTACGGCATTCGTTAAACACAGGATCTACAAGGGCAAATACAATAACAAAACAATTATGGGGCACGGTAAATTTTGTTAAGGCGATACTTTGCTATATCGATAATTAATTTTGCCATTGTCGACTATCGTTATAACGCGGTTCCACTGTATTCCTTACATAGTGCAAATGTTTCTGCAAAGTTCCTAACCATAGAGATGTTGAGGTTTTCTAAGGGGAAGTGGTGGAAACTTCTTTGTTTTTGTTTTATTGGCAATCTGAAATTTGTTGCCAACAGATATGTGCGTTTTTATATATTGTTGCTACAATGTAGCTGTTTTTATGAACCACACTATCACTATTCATACGGCACGGCCGCATGGCAGTGTTTGTGCTCGTGTCTTTTTGTGTCCACTCAATGTTTACACAGTAGTATTTGCATTCAATAAGTTTATTAAACATGTAGAAGCCTTAACTTTAAAAGTCCCCACCACGATAAAAACAGTAACTAATTTTTATACTCTTAACCGATTTTGCAATGTGACTTGTTATCATGAACCTAACCACAAGATACTAGTAAAATGCTTACAAATAGCGCGCAAATGTTTAGTACAAAATCATTTCATTGACTACAAAATATATAATAGGTGGGACGAACCCAAATTTTGGCACAGAACTGAACTAGAACTTAACCTAATATATTTTTATTGAACAGAACCTTTAAAACTCTCAACGAACCGAACTGTGCTATAATTCATTGAACTCTAATTGAGCCGTGCTATAGCTCATTGAATATGAAAACTGAGCCGTGCTATAGCTCATTGAACATGAAAACTGAGCCGTGCTATAGCTCATTGAACATGAAAACCGAGCCGTGCTATAGCTCATTGAACATGAAAACTGAGCCGTGCTATAGCTCATTGAACATGAAAACTGAGCCGTGCTATAGCTCATTGAACATGAAAACTGAGCCGTGCTATAGCTCATTGAACATGAAAACTGAGCCGTGCTATAGTTCATCAAACTTAAAAAAATACTTTATCCACACATACATGCCTTCACAGTTCAGCACATAATTGTTCAAGTATATTACAAAAAACAAAAATTTTGAACTACCTTAACAATTCCATTTCTAGTAGGCCAACATGTAGCATAAAAAAAAAAGGATGTGTGTGTGTGTGTGTGTGTGTGTGTGTGTGTATATATATATATATATATAAAATTTGTTTGAGCATATAACACAAACAAACATGAATAACTGTGACAGCAAAGCGTCTGTTTTTTGGTTCGGAATGCACCTTTTTATTCCAAGCAGTATTTATTTGCTGCTGCAGACACGTGAAACTCCAAACGATGCAAATTTGCAATGGGAATAATATAATTCATTCATGGAGTTTATTTTTGTTCATAAACAGCTAAGTGCATAAAAATATAAAACAATAAGATGTTTTTAGCACCTTATATAATTTATTTTAGCACATAAGACATTATTCTGTGTATTTGTTTTATGGAATAAGTCATGATGGAATGTAATATTCACTGGGCCGAGCAACCCACAAACTTCTTTATATAATCTAAAATATTTATCCAGATTTTCTCGAATTCCGTGGGAAATTTTATTTTCCTGCCTGTAGTTTTCCTGATGGTAAAATTCTATTTCTGCACACCCCTAGAAATAACCTCTGGTTTTTCTGCAATAGGCCATTAAAAATTTAATTTTAGTTTGCAGAAAAGTATGTTCTTTTTTCAATCTTAAGGTTTTTGTAATTGCTTGGTGATAAGGGAGGTCACAATACCCTTATGTGATATAATTTTATTTATAAGCCATTGACTATTGAATTAAATTAATATTCTAAGCAAAAATCATGTTTATATTATGCTAGAAATGACTGAATATGGAATTTACAATGTTTGGTGAAACCTCACACCGCCCAATGTTTTTTTAAAACATTTTGGGTGACAAGGGGAGGCTAAGGATACACCTCTCGGGTATCTTTTTCATAAGACATCTAACTAACTATTAAAATAAATTTATATTGAAATTAAGAAATATGTAATTTTCGTGCCAAAGACAATTGAACACAGACTTCATGCAAAAAGAAATTGCAAATTTTGTCATGTAGGGGCTGGGGTGTGTCGCAATTGCTCCAAAATTTTCCAAAATATCCATAGCAACTAACCTGTTTGTTTTATTTCAGTAAGGTTCTACTGTATGCCTATGTACACTTTTGTTGTTAAAGTTACGTCTGAGAAATAGGTGGTTAGATATCAATAAAATATTGATGACCTAATATAATTTTGAATTGTTAACCAATTTTTAAATGTGAAAAAATTACTTAGTTATTAGTAATTAATATGAATGTGGTGGTGAGTAATACATTTCCAGCTTCGTGTATTTATTGTATAAGTAGGTTTTAAAAAGGAGACAAAAAACACAAGCACAAAAAAAAACACACACAAAAAAAGTTGAACAAGCACATTTTTTACACAGTCACAATGTTTTATTGGCTAGTAAAATGTTGCGACTGCGCATCTGCAGGGAAAATGTGTTGGTCTGACTTTTGTGTCTATCCACGAGTACTGCCCTGTTTTCTTTATCCTTTTTAAAATGTTATCAGCACCCTAGCTACCCATTCTGCCACATCTTAATGTTTGTATAAGTAGGGTGTATACAGTTTCGCTTGTAGTAGAACCAAGAATTTGACGATTCTTGGTTCCGGTTCTCAATATAAATCAGAAACAGGAACCAACACATCCCTAGTACAAACTAGAATAATAATCCTTGAAAACTGTTTTACATGGTACTTAACTACATACCTCAAGCACATCTGTGAAGAGATGAAGCACTAATATGTCTCCTCTTCCACTGAGACCTTCACTCAGTTCCATGACCTCACAACGGACAACAAAGTGCCGCTGAGAAGATACCAGGTACGCCTGTAAACAATTTCCCCCCCCCCCAATTCAAACATAAGCTGCTATTGTTAATGGAAAGCATCTGCTGGACAGCCTTGCATGCACAACTAACATTACACTGAAGTCTCAGAGTACAAAGCTACTTTGTCAGAAACCCAAAGTCAAACATTTGTGATAACGCCTACATACAAGGTATACTCTACTTGATGAACACAGTATGTAGTTACAACTAACAAAAATTTANATACAAGGTATACTCTACTTGAACACAGTATGTAGTTAAAACTAACAAAAATTTAATGTGTTATGATATATGATAAAGTTTCATTAAAAATACAATATAACAAGTTTGCATCACATGCCAATCAAAAATATCACAGTTACCTGTGAACATGCACCCCCCACATTCTAAACATCCTCCCAGGGGAAAAATATTTTTACATATTCGGTTCTAAAAACTTCTTTTTTAGTGCACAGCTGTGACATATAGTACAAAACTAAATGTAGCACATGCTATACCATATTTATTTAAAATTAAAGAAATAAACAACCCCAATTTTTGTAAAACATGAACATAGTGAAGGGCTTAACATGTTTTGCCACCAGATATGTGTACCGTTGCATGCCATCTGGGTTGAGCGATTAGGTAGAACAACAGGAAAATGTCAATCAAACGGTATACTCCATTCATGGTTTTTCACACTTATTTAAAAGAACCTCTGAAAAATCACCCTAGGTGTAACATAGCTGCTTGTATTATAAATAAATGATGTTAAAAAAAAAAAAAAATTAATACAGTGAGTAATATTAAAGTANATTAAAGAAATAAACAACCCCAATTTTTGTAAAACATGAACATAGTGAAGGGCTTAACATGTTTTGCCACCAGATATGTGTACCGTTGCATGCCATCTGGGTTGAGCGATTAGGTAGAACAACAGGAAAATGTCAATCAAACGGTATACTCCATTCATGGTTTTTCACACTTATTTAAACGAACCTCTGAAAAATCACCCTAGGTGTAACATAGCTGCTTGTATTATAAATAAATGATGTTAAAAAAAATAATTAATACAGTGAGTAATATTAAAGTATTTTATTTTTGATTAAAGGAAAATTTCACTTATAATTGTCAATACATTATTATTAAAACTAACTTTGTAATCAGTGTGAATTAAAGCAGTGCTGTGTTGGCAACATCTAGTAAGAAACAGTTTGCATGTTAAACACAAAATGTGGCGTGTTGGTTCTGATATTTAGCTTTTTTTTTACAAAGGAAAAAAATGTAAGCGGAGTATGCCTTATATTCTTGATTTTTCTTGATGCACGACACATAGCTTGCAATATCTTTTTTGATTCTCGGACCAACTAAGAACGTGAGACATACTGACGGTAACCGCCTGAGGAATGAACCTGAGACAGCTGCACCCAGGAGACTACTGATACGATCAAGTAGCTAGTTTTATCAAATATGCATGTCAATCATGTGCCTCTGCCTAGCAGCCGAACGAAGCCATCCAGCACCTAAGCGAGCGTCAAATACCATCCACAACCACCGAACTACCCTGCACCCATCCCTCGCCAAGAGAGCACAGCAAGGGATGATGCAACCCACGAAGAGAGGAGCCAGCCGGACGAAGATGTCCGAGCCACTGTAGAAAGTCGAAGGGAGACTGTCGACTGTATTTAAGACCGGACGACCCCCAGAATGCCAGTTGTCATCACATTGTCATCCTCTGCCTCAAAACTCTCCCTACCACTGCAATCCTAGGTCTCTCTGCTCACATCTCTTCAAGATTTACTACCAGCAAAGCTTGCTTCAACTCCTGATACACACACTCCACTTGGGAGTGCTTACTCCGTCCCTTCAGGAATTCCACTAGACAACAGAAGGGTTAGCGGTGTTCTCCAGACTTTTTTATTAGTTGCTCTAGACTTGCTCTTTGCCTAACAGGTACCCTTCACCTGTTATTAATGTAACTTCTGCCGGTTGCTTGGTAATCACGAAAGTCTAGGAGTTAATACGTGCCAATGTTTATTTTACTCAGAATAAATACGTTCAAGTCTACGCACTGCATTCTGATACCAAGGGTGATTTGTACCTCTCTACTACCTTGCAAACACCCTCCCCGAATGGAGATGCAGATGACAGCATCTTGCCAACCAGTTCCCGACAGTAGAGTAGGAATGCTGGTTTCCTTAGCTGCGCAGCACGTACATCACATAACACCACACGATTCGCTGGCCACCCATACTGTGGGCTCAGTGCGCAAAGGCACTTGGCGCTTATGTGCGGTAGAGCCCCCTACTAAGTACACTCACAAGGAAGCAACTGGAACACCCAAGTCAGCCAACCCGCTCCATCTACTGTGCGAAATTCGCCGCTTGGAGCGCTGGGGCTGATGCGGCGTGATGCCATTGCATCTAGTTACTTTAGCTAGGGAATTCTGTCATCTACCCCTTTGCTGCGACAGCCAATAGAACCCACCCATGCCCTTCACCTGATGAGGAGGGACTAAGTGGGCAGATAAGAAGGCCGCTATGACTCCTTCTGCCAACCAATTGCTAAGTAACCCAACCCAGTCGGCCTTCAGCAATATAAACAAAGCATTTCACAGTTGAAACAGAGAACACATGGCAATGTTATTGTTTACATGTAATGGGAAGATACATTATTAGCACCTGAAAGTAGAACTTAAGCAGGTCTTCAGAAAAGTGTGAAGTAACTGTGAATGGAGTTAGAGTCTGAGCGTGACACATAAAAGGGCACTTATCTTATTGCACATCACACCTTCAGAGTAAATATGCATAAATATGGTAAACATGCCGTTATTTATTTTAATGTAATTACAGTTTAAAAAGTTAACTTGTCTATCAACAATGTTAACAAGTTGCATGCTTACGGACCAGCCTGAAAGACACACACACGGGCACACACGCACGTGCATGCGCTTCAACTCCCTTAACCAATTCAGCATTGATTCTCTCAACGTCACTTGGCCAGAGCAATTCTTGTCACAGCCATTTACCGGTCGGAAGGAGTGAAAATCAGTCTATGTTATGAAGGAGCAGACTATTTCCAATCTTGTATTTATCTCTGAAACCTAATCTCCAAGTAAGAGAGGCATCCCTATTTTTCAAAATAGTGTCGGAGGAAAAACGTAGGGGTTGTACAAGAGTAAATAAATACAGTACAATATAACATATATTAGATTACATGCAATTATAAAAATCCCGAAGAATACCACAAAACCCCCTTTTTATTCATTTTTATTCATTAACATTAGGGACAGGTCAGTTCTGGTTACCAGTTATTAACATTAGGAACCAGGACCGAAAACCATAATCAAAATCTCGGTTCTAATACAACTGAAATAGTAAACACACTAGTTATTAGTTAGGGATTTAAAACTTTATTCATCAATCTTCGATTCCACAAATTCTTTTGCATTATTATAAACTTCAGAACCGGGTGTCTGACTACCTCGATTCATAACGCTCATCCGCAAATGCAGTTAGCTTTAACCATAGCTAGGGATACCTATTTTTCGCATGGCATGAAATAGTAAAGTTTTCGCGAAATTTGCCTTGGTTATTTGAAATATATATATATATATATAAAACACACACCTGAATAAATGTATAAGATTGGCATTAAAGAAAAACCATGGTTGGTTTGAGCAATCAATGGCGGTAGTTTGTGCTGAATCAATTTGAGAATGTCAGTATCATCAATTGCTACTTACTTTATCGGAAAAGGCGATTTATTGAACTGGATGTTAAAATATTTGATAGTGCAGTAAAGGTTACAAAGGGACATTTTAACACGTTTATTAACATTAACGATGCAGTGTGCAAGTTGTATTAAAATAGAGAATATGTGTACCTTAAACATACAAACAGTAACAGCACCCATGAACAATATTGATTAGTCTGGCACAACTAAACTTTTCGCTAATCTGAACAGCATCGACAGAGAAAACTAAAATAAAAAAGAATGAGCACACTCAAACCTAGTTCTCACAGCACCCATTTCATACAGACACCTCGTTTGTACCGACAAATGTGAGGAAACCGCAAGAAGAAAAGAAAAGAGGTAAAATAAATTTAAAACCAAATTTCCGAGGAAATCTATAAAAATCCATTTGAAAACTGCAACACTAAAAAATAACACAGGTTGTATGGATTCTTACCCTCGCACGATGCATCACATGATGGGGCTTGGTGAAGGAAGGGGTGATGGACAGAAATTCATTAAAATTTACAGTCACTAGCGCACAGCATGCGATCAAGGTCTTTGACTCAACAGCTGTTATACACTGCCCCCTCCACTGGTGTAGTTCTCTTTCCCGCACTGTACTTGTCTGCTCTGAGATTATTAAATTAATTTATATTTAATCATTGTACACACAATATAAAATGTCTCATTACCTAACGGGAATGTGAACATGGACTCTACCGTAGCTATTTTTGTTAAGCATAAAAGCGGTTTTACTATCTTTTTCCTTAATTTTAAATCGCTCAGAAATTTTTTCTGCATAACTCTGGTTAAAACGTATAATTTTTCCGCCAGATGTATGAACATGGCTTCATATACCCAGTTAACAAAAATATGCTGTTTGGACACAATTTTCACAATTTGTGTTGTGTGTGTGTTGGGAGCGGAGGAGGGTGGGGGAGGGGGCACACTGGT
>NQII01002316.1:41436-117776 GCA_002778355.1 Clitarchus hookeri
CGAACAAACTAAAAGATGCTGATTCACATTCTCAAGTTCCAAAGTCCGTGCTTGCTTGCTTTAGTAGCTCAAAAAGAAGAAAATAGGCAGTTGATGACCTTGAAGGCTCTCGGCACCCCACAGCACACATGCTATATGGCTGGCTAAACAATTTGTTGAAAGGCTTTGGTGGTACATCAAAAGGTATATTTGATTCCCAGTTTGAAACACTGATTTCATCAGACTCATCTCTCACCACCACTGAAAAAGCACTTGTGAAACAGAAAAGCCAAAAAGCACCAACTCTTGCAATGACCAAAGTGCAATGTTTGATGAATGGTGATCCAAGTGTGCACATTTTTAAGGCAACGAACAAGCTTCTTTAGATCAAAAAACATTTTACTGAATGAAATTAAAACTGTCTACCTGTTTTTTTTTTAAATCAAATTCCTGTATTCAATGGAATGGATAATTCTGTTCGATACAAGGGTTATGCATTTCTTAAGGAAGCTGTTCAAGATGTGGTCAGGGAAGAAAAAGAACCAGATGTAGCAAAATTACTGGTGGCTTTAGGAGTAGAATATAAAGAATTTACTTCAGCAGTACTGAAGGCTGTATGGTTACCTTCCAACAATGTCGACAGTGAGCGCCTTCTTAGCCACTACAATTTAGTACTTACTGACAGATGGCAAAATTTGAAAGAAGAAAATATAGAAACATATACCATGCTTTCGTTTGATGACTAAGTGTTGCCTTTTTACAAGCAGCTGACATAACGTGTTTAAGTAAATTAGTTACATATTATGTAGATACGTATTACCTGAAGGTGCACATTCTGTTTGTTAGCAGTTTTTACAGTTATTCTTTACAGTTATAATTATAATTTTGCATTTTTAATAATGATTATAGTGTAGCAAAAATATTTATCAATTCAAAAATGAATTTTTGATGAAAAAAATGTTGTATGCCACATAAAAATAACACATATTTTCTAGGTAAATAACAGCAATTTTTTGAGGTCTCGAACAATTTCATAAACATAATTTGTAACAATTATAACACACGTTACAGCATATTTATTCTTGCAGTGCAAAAACAGATTTATCACAACCCCATAACTTGACTAGATAAGACATTTGGCAGCACGCCATGTAATGTCGCCACATCTGCTAACATTCAGTTTGTAACCATTCCACCATCACATCAGGGCCTACAATACCACTTTAACAGTAACAATGAAATATGATTCCATCAGTGCTACCTGAAAATGTAAATATTTAAACAGGAATGTTTAATTTACAAATAGCATACCAAAAACTAGATTATAACACCATTTTGACTGAACATTGTCAAAACACAACGCTGTTCTCACTGTTTTTAATTCATACTGAATGCGACATACATATTATAATTTATATAAAATATATAAGTTAAAGTTTTATTTAATGAAAAATATAATTATGTAGTGCTTCAATGTTAATCACAGTGATATATGAGTTATGTAAAAAAACCGGTGGAAACGTTACTCTTGGGGTTATTTTTACAAAGGTTTGTTTCAAAAAGTGTGAAGAAACCATAAATATGAATAAACTTTTGTATTGGCTTTAACAGCATGAAACATAATTTTTGTAATATACTTCATGGATTAACCACAAAATAAATTCTGTAAAATTTTTCCCCACAGTATTATTTTTTTTTGCCCTTGGTTACAATTACTGCAAGGTGGAAACAAAAAAAAAAAAAACCCCAACAACAACAACAACAACAACCATTTGCAAATAGTGTAAATAGATTTGCATTCTTGCGTGTTGCTTATGGTACAAAGAAATTCCACAAATCACTTTTTCTTCCAGCCATATAGTTTGTTTATTGCTGGCACACGTAAATAATTTCACCACGTTCAAACCCTAACCTAACACCGCCATGTTACTACAGCAACAGCAAACAAACCAACAAAACAAACAAAAGATAGGCAAACTGTCGGAATGGCATCGCTAGGCGGCAGTAATGTGCAGCATATAACCAACATTACGAGATTACATAAGTTTTTTTTATTTGTCGCCGTGTTCGCAGTTTGTCGTGAAGCAATTAAGGCAAAATATTTTTGGAGGTAATCGTAAATATTAATTATTGTTAATATTATATATGAGTTAGGCTAAGTTTTGTTTATACTGCAAGCTTCCCTCCATAGATAAAATTCAGTAAATGCAAATGGTGGCTACTATTGTTTTGTTGTATACATGTTTCGTAAACAATCATGCAAAACGTGCCTAATTTTGCTTTGAAAATAAACACAGCCAGTTGGGTACTTTAGTAAAAACCAATTTAAAAATAGTGATTATTTTAATAAAACCAATTATGGCAAGTTGAAAACAGCATCATCTTAGATTCTTAAGGCAAAATATCTGTTATAATATCGACGGTTTAAAAATGAATGGTGCACAATTCCGATAATTACGACATCGGCCGGTTTCGATATATCGGTACCGGTATCGGCTCAGTCCTAATATGAAAGAAAACATGCATTCTGTACTGGACATTACAACAGTTTGCGTGAACTTCCTAAGTTTCCACATTTGCCTAATAAATTTACCTAGAACTGAGCATATGCACTTTAGTGACCGTATCATATGAATATAATATCTTGAAAATGATTCTGAGCTGTCATAATTTTCACAGTGCACCAATGGCCTTAATAACATTTTGGATCAAGTCAATTTGCTACTGGAGTCAAGTTGTTTAATCAATTAAAAAACATTTTATTTGGGATTCAGTAACGACGTGTTTTTAGAAGTTAAATATGCTAATGCAGCTGGTATGAACAGATGCTGCCAAACCTGTTCGTAATGAATTGATCCAGCACTAAAAAAAAAAAAAAAGCAATTCAAGGGTAGAAGACTGACCACTGAGAAGCAAGCTGATGCTGGGTAACCTCTGGACGGGTCGGATGAGTAGCTCCTGCAAGCTCTGCCTACCGCACTCTGGCTTCATCTGACCGACCTTGAGGAACGCATGGAACCTTGGCCGTGTCTGGTCACAGTGCATCAGCATTTCTTTTGTGCACTCAAAAAAGTTCACAAACGACGGGTACGCCTTCACCAGATCTGCAGCCTATGTACACAAACATAAATAGGAAGAGCAAAATATATAGACAGTAAGGAGAGGATAGTTGGGTGATGAACATAGAGGTGTTGCAGGATACAGTAATAAAAAATTGAAAACAGATGCAGAAATGCCATCATGTTACACGTAATAGGGCATTAATTATTCTTTAAAAACAAATATTTCATATAATTTTTTATTTTCTCCTTAACCTTTACGTGTTACAAAAATATACATATTGTATTTATCTTACTGCGAAAGAAGAGTGAAAATACATATACGACAATCACCACATTTTCAGTTCAATTTACAGAAGATATAATTTTATGGGTCGTAATTATCTATACATTATATAAATAGACTACAATTTTGCACAAGTAAACGGACACCGCCATGTTGATGTACGTGTGACGTTACTATACATGCTGTTCTCTGTTGTCTACATGAAGATGTCTTAGCGGGTTACATATGCATTTGTAAATTTTATTATATTTTGTTGTTTCAGAGGATTTTAATGTTATTGCTGCATCGCCAAACACAAGAAAGGGTTGCATAGTTTTATTGTACAAAAATACAACAAAATGTACTCTTGGTAAGATACCTGTAAATATTCTAAATAAGAGCAGCATGTCTAAACATAGTAAAAGCCGTATAGAAGCTAGAGAAGTATATGTTTTGTGTGTGAATATAATTTCAGTATAAAGTTAGATTTTTTCTTATCGTAATTGCACTGGCCTAATTCGTAACACCAAAATGTTTATTTTAAAGGCAGTGGCTGTATGGCCAAAGAGAAATTGCTATTCCATTCATAGGAACTTATGTGATTTACACCATAACACAGGTATGTGTTTTTGCACTTTGTTATTAAAATACGAAAACATTCTTTGTCGGATATAAATACTAATAATGTTAATCTTTGAAAATTGCTTCATAATTTTGAGNTATTAACCTTTCGAACAAACTAAAAGATGCTGATTCACATTCTCAAGTTCCAAAGTCCGTGCTTGCTTGCTTTAGTAGCTCAAAAAGAAGAAAATAGGCAGTTGATGACCTTGAAGGCTCTCGGCACCCCACAGCACACATGCTATATGGCTGGCTAAACAATTTGTTGAAAGGCTTTGGTGGCACATCAAAAGGTATATTTGATTCCCAGTTTGAAACACTGATTTCATCAGACTCATCTCTCACCACCACTGAAAAAGCACTTGTGNAGGTATATTTGATTCCCAGTTTGAAACACTGATTTCATCAGACTCATCTCTCACCACCACTGAAAAAGCACTTGTGAAACAGAAATGCCAAAAAGCACCAACTCTTGCAATGACCAAAGTGCAATGTTTGATGAATGGTGATCCAAGTGTGCACATTTTTAAGGCAACANAGCACCAACTCTTGCAATGACCAAAGTGCAATGTTTGATGAATGGTGATCCAAGTGTGCACATTTTTAAGGCAACAAACAAGCTTCTTTAGATCAAAAAACATTTTACTGAATGAAATTAAAACTGTCTACCTGTTTTTTTTTAAAATCAAATTCCTGTATTCAATGGAATGGATAATTCTGTTCGATACAAGGGTCATGCATTTCTTAAGGAAGCTGTTCAAGATGTGGTCAGGGAAGAAAAAGAACCAGATGTAGCAAAATTACTGGTGGTTAGGAGTAGAATATACAGAATTTACTTCAGCAGCACTGAAGGCTATATGGTTGCCTTCCAACAATGTCGACAGTGAGCGCCTTCTTAGCCACTACAATTTAGTACTTACTGACAGATGGCAAAATTTGAAAGAAGAAAATATAGAAACATATACCATGTTTTCGTTTGATGACTAGCTGTTGACTTTTTACAAGCAGCTGACATAATGTGTTTAAGTAAATTAGTTACATATTATGTAGATACGTATTACCTGAAGGTGCACATTCTGTTTGTTAGCAGTTTTTACAGTTATTCTTTACAGTTATAATTATAATTTTGCATTTTTAATAGTGCTTATAGTGTAGCAAAAATGTTTATCATTTCAAAAATAAATTTTTTATGCATAAAAGGTTGTATGCCAAACAAAAATAACACATATTTTCTAGGTAAATAACAGCCATTTTTTGAGGTCTCTAACAATTTCATAAACATAATTTGTAACAATTATAACACACGTTACAGCATATTTATTCTTGCAGTGTAAAAACAGATTTATCACAATCCCATAACTTGACTAGATAAGACATTTGGCAGCACGCCATGTAATGTCGCCACATCTGCTAACATTCAGTTTGTAACCATTCCACCACCACGTCAAAACCTAGTACCATTTTAACAGTAACAATGAAATATGATTCCATCAGTACTACCTGAAAATGTAAATATTTAAACAGGAATATTTAATTTACAAATAGCATACCAAAAACTAGATTATAACACTATTTTGACTGAACTATTTCTTACGAGCCATTGTCAATAAACACAACGCTGTTCTCACTGTTTTTAATCCATACTGAATGAGACATAAATATTATAATTTATATAAGTTATACAAGTTAAAGTTCTATTTAATAAAAAATATAATTATGTAGTGCTTCAACGTTAATCACAGTGATATACGAGTTATGTAAAAAACAGGTGGAAACACATTACTCTTGCGGTTATTTTACAGAGGTTTGTTTCAAAAAGTAAGAAGAAACCATGAATATGAATAGACTTTTGTATTGGCTTTAACAGCATGGAACATAATTTTTGTAATATACTTCATGGATTAACCACAAAATAAATTCTGTACAATTTTTCCCCACAGTATAATTTTTTTTTTGCCCTTGGTTACAATTACTGCAAGGTGGAAACTTAAAAAAAAAAAAAAAAAAAAAAAATTAAATAAAATAAACATACTAGTAAGTGATATTTTTATTTTCACTGGCTTTTTGTTTCATTACGATATGAAAGAAAACATGCATTCTGTAATGGAAATTACAACAGTTTGCGTGAACTTCCTAAGTTTCCACATTTGCCTCATAAATTAACCTAGAACTGAGCACGTGCACTTTAGTGACCGTATCATATGAATATAATATCTTGAAAATGGTTCTGAGCTGTCATAATTTTCACAGTGCACCAATGGCCTTTAATAAAATTTTGGAAAAGTCAATTTGGTACTGGAGTCGATTTGTTTAACCAATTAAAAAACATTTTATTTGGGATTCAGTAACGAGGTGGTTAAATATGCTAATGCAGCTGGTATGAACAGATGCTACCAAATCTGTTCGTAATTAATTGATTCAGTACTTTTATATATTAAAAAAAAAACACAACAACAATAATTCAAGGGTAGAAGACTGACCACTGAGAAGCAAGCTGATGCTGGGTAACCTCTGGACGGGTCGGATGAGTAGCTNAATTCAAGGGTAGAAGACTGACCACTGAGAAGCAAGCTGATGCTGGGTAACCTCTGGACGGGTCGGATGAGTAGCTCCTGCAAGCTCTGCCTACCGCACTCTGGCTTCATCTGACCGACCTTGAGGAACGCATGGAACCTTGGCCGTGTCTGGTCACAGTGCATCAGCATTTCTTTTGTGCACTCAAAAAAGTTCACAAACGACGGGTACGCCTTCACCAGATCTGCAGCCTATGTACACAAACATAAATAGGAAGAGCAAAATATTNGTTCACAAACGACGGGTACGCCTTCACCAGATCTGCAGCCTATGTACACAAACATAAATAGGAAGAGCAAAATATTAAGACAGCAAGGAGAGGATAGTTGGGTGGTGAACATAGAGGTGTTGCAGGATATAGTAATAAAAAGTTGAAAACAGATGCAGAAATGCCATCATGTTACACGTAATAGGGCATTAATTATGCTTTAAAAACAAATATTTCATATAATTTTTTATTTTCTCCTTAACCTTTATATGTTACAAAAATATACATACTGTATTTATCTTAATGCGAAAGAAGAGTGAAAATACATATACAACAATCACCACATTTTCAGTTCAATTTACAGAAGATATAATTTTATGGGTCGTAATTATCTATACATTCTAAAATAGACTACAATTATGCACAAGAAAAACGGACACCGCCATGTTGATGTACCTGTGACGTTACTATACATGCTGTTCTCTGTTGTCTACATGAAGATGTCTTAGCGGGTTACATATGGATTTGTAAATTTTATTATATTTTGTTGTTTCGGAGGATTTTAATGTTATTGCTGCAACACCGAACACAAGAAAGGGTTGCATAGTTTTACTGTACAAAAATACAATGAAATGTACTCTTGGTAAGATACCTGTAAATATTCTAAATAAGAGCAGCATGTCTAAACATAGTAAGAGCCGTAAAGAAGCTAGAGAAGTATATGTTTTGTGTGTGAATATAATTTCAGTATTAAGTTAGATTTTTTCTTATCATAATTGCACTGGCCTAATTCGTAACACCAAAATGTTTATTTTAAAGGCAGTGGCTGTATGGCCAAAGAGAAATTGCNGCACTGGCCTAATTCGTAACACCAAAATGTTTATTTTAAAGGCAGTGGCTGTATGGCCAAAGAGAAATTGCTATTACATTTCATAGGAACTTATGTGATTTACACTATAACACAGGTATGTGTTTTTGCACTTTGTTAATAAAATACGAAAACATTCTTTGTCGGATATAAATACTAATAATGTTAATCTTTGAAAATTGCTTGATAATTTTGAGNTAAAATACGAAAACATTCTTTGTCGGATATAAATACTAATAATGTTAATCTTTGAAAATTGCTTGATAATTTTGAGGCTATTTGCTTCTGTTTATGCCTGAAACATAGGCCTACATTAAAAAACATTTCTTTAATAATAAAACAAGTATCAAGCTAATAATTACTAAGTGCAATAAGTCGCCAACAAACACTAATAAAAACTCAATAGCATAAGCAAAGTGAGAACGCAAGGGAACAAGAGCACAATGGCAGGACAAACACATGACAGTAGTCCTGTCTGGGTGCAGAAATGTTCGGCTGCCTTAGGGGTGGAGGGTGGGTGGAGTCGATAGTATTGGCTAGTGCTGGCAGTCTAGAGGAATGGTATCTATTTTTAGATATGCGTTAAGGCCAGTACAGCACTCGCCAAGAGAAACTCAATGTGCGNGTCTAGAGGAATGGTATCTATTTTTAGATATGCGTTAAGGCCAGTACAGCACTCGCCAAGAGAAACTCAATGTGCGACAACAAAAAAGAGTGCAACAAATTTATTTTTGACAGATTTTCCCAAAATATTTTACTTTTCTCACCCAAATTTGTTACGGTTCCTCAAAAATGAGTTGCATATAGACAGTTGCTATAAATGGGGTCATTATCAAAGGGTTCTACTGTATTAGAAACTCATTTCTTGGACTTTTTTAATGCTTGGTGAAAATAAGCCACACACTACAAATCCGAGGTGGTCCGAAATGAAGTAAGAGGGAGAGCACATGTGACAAGATGTAATAGGAAAATGTAATCAAGAAAACCACAAACAAAACAGTTAAAGTGAGGAGAATACTGTGAGCACTCACAAATTTGAGGAATATCTCCCCAATACTGAAGTCCTCTCTCCAGTTGTGGTAGGCATACCGGAGGTCGGCCAGCATCTTCTTGTGGATGTCGTATATGGGTCCCAGGTTACCGAATACAGTGTTCAGCTCCACTTTGCTGAGAAGAGGGTCCCCTGTCTCCAGGCGATCTTCTAAAGGCGCCTTGTACACCTGCCATCACAACCAACAGATTTACTCTCATACCTCCCACCACACACTTGTACAGTATATCCTATTTTGCAACAAGTATAAAATATCTCCTGAATACTGAACCGTGTAGGTTGGAAATAGAAGCAGATTATAATGATAATAATTTGTAGTGGCAGTGCCTTCTCCTCCATCAGAATTCAAGCACCTATATTTTTTCTCGTGGTTGTACGTGAAGATCACACAGGTGGCGCCACTGAGTTTCCTGGCGCTAATGGTGAAGAATGCAGAGCTTGTGTTCCAAACATTTGCACATCTTCAAAAAGTGCAAGAGAGGATAATCTTATTATAGTATTACTACATAAAATAATTAACAATTGTCACAATGCTAATTAGAACGCCACAAATTATATGAAATTACCACTAATATAAAATACTAATGCATTCTATTTTATGGTTAGTAATTTCAGCGTTGCCAAATTTTTATTCTGTCTATTATTTTCCCTAAGGCACAATGCAGACATTTAAAACTATGTTCTCTCTTTTCTAAAAGTATCTATGTTATCTTCTAGTATAACAGATATGCAACAATATTTTATACCCTAACACAACATACTGAATACATTTGAAAATAAAACAAAAATGGCCTACATGCTTGTATGATTGATTTCAAGTTTGTTCCTGTTTAATCAGAATCTTAAATGTTTTCCACACTGCGTGAACCACAATGTTTAGATAAAACACTTGAAAGCTGTTTAAGCACAATTTGTTTCTAAAATATTAGACTCGCACCTAGTTTGTATGGCATTTGGTTCATAACGATACCATGTTCATAAAGACAAATTTTTGGGCATTATACACCAGGTGAGTCGCCCATGCCTATTTTTCCGTCTATGCAACCTGCACTCAATACTACCTATCTAACACAACATTTCTCACGTCTAAAATCCAAACCAGCTTTCATTGTTTTCCTGCATGCTTCATTTTTCTATGTTGGCCCAGCGAAAAATGTATTTTGCAGAATCCACTGTATAGGCGTTGGGGTGAGCGAATACATTTGGGCGGCTCTTAACATCAAGGTCTTGAGAGCAGATTATAGGGTTAGCAGAGGGTCAAAATTGGTCCAAAATACCCCAAAATATTTATAGCGACCAAACTATTAAAATGACCGTATTTCTTGAAACCTTGAGAGGTAATTTTAGTAAGGTTCTGCTGTAGTTTATCATTTTTTCAGGGAAGAAGGATTTTAAACAACAACATTTTACATCAATTTCTGTGATGTTACAAAAAATTGCTATAAACATCCAAAGATGATTGTAAAAAACTATACTTTAATAATTATATAGGCAATTGTTACTGGACTCACCACCATGATGGTCTCCAGGATTTTGACGTAGTTAGACTCCGTCTGGACCAGTTCCATAAACACTTGCTGCCTGGCACTCAAGTTCTTCCTGGGAGTTTCACATGGAACTGGCTCTGTCTCTGTGAAAAAGCGGAATCACAATGAGTAAGAATAACCCACGTACCCAGGACTTGTGCAGATGATAACAAAACTACTGGAAGTCCTCAATAACAAGCTTCAAATGACAGGAATGTCAGATTCAACTACCATCCACTTGGTAAAAATCTCTGCAGAAACTTTGAAAATGGTAGCCAAGTTCAATAACAAAATCTGATGACTAGGGCATAGTAGGCAATTGTTTAATACTTGCAGTAGGAAGATAATAAATCAAAATAATAACCAAAACACAAAAATCTGAATATACTACAGAGTATTTACAAATTGTAAAATGTATGTAATTCACTTCATGTACCTTGGCCAGTCAATTACTTCAAATTGAATGTTCTGATTGAACCAACATCATCATAACACTTAGGCCGCAACAGCACTCAGCCCACTGCCAACTAGGAAATCGCCAGTTTCACTGCTCACCTTCATCAATCTGTCGGTCAGGGCTAGCCCCAGAAGCATCTAGAAAGGAGCCACTCATGCTAAGGAGACCCGCATCACTGACAGATGAACGCCGCTTCTGCACAGTTGGAGACTCGTACGTCTGCAGCAGACGCGAAACTGTGTCGCGGATCCGCTTGCGTTTGCGGTTGCGCATCGACGAACTGGGTGTGCCACTCGTCACCCCAGACCGATTTGGGGACATCATCGACTCCACGTACTACGGCAACACCAATAGGCATTAGCAATTTAAAAACTTCCTCAAATATTCTGAAAGGCACAGTAAATCTTGTCTAAGATTACACTGCAATGAAAAACAAGAATAAATCATTTCACAATAATGTTTGCCACACTTCCAAGAATATATTTTTTAAGCTTATATAAATCCGTAAGATACTTCATTGGTATTTTAAACATATCACAATAAAGAAATCAATAATGTACACTGAAATTCATAGGCTGTGTGCATGGGAGGGGTTTTGGAGGTCTTGAAGTTGCAAAAAAATAAAACAAAACTAAGCAACATTTTAAAAATTATAAATAAACAGTGCCAATCTCAGTTTTAATTATCCTCTAAAAAGACATATTTGGTTCTCCCTTTAATATTTTTATAACCAAGCTGTACCACAAAATTATGTTAACTGTGAAACTGATGGCAAAGTTGATATATCTTCACTCCCACCAGAAAATCCCATTTTCAAATTCTGTGCATGGGTCTGCATAGGAAAACATAAATTATGGGGGATCAGGCTCCACCATTATGGATTTTCACTATTTTTGCCATAAATTCCATTTTAGAATGTTGAATGAAATCATTAGCATGCCATAGCATAATTAATAGTTTGGAAAGCTTTACAAAAATTTACAACTCTACCATGTTAATTAATTTTTGACTAGTGACTGCCGGCAAGAAATACTGTATTCACCGGTATATAAAGACGACCCCCTACATTTGCTCTTTACTAATGGGAAAAATTCAATTTTGCAGCAAATACTTATTGATAGGCCATGATAACAAAAAAACTCAAAAGTCAAATATCGCATGATCCTCACAAACATTTTCTTCAGGTAACGGAAAAATGCCTGGCTGCAACACAATTGTTATGCATTTTTGCATACGAACCACCATTAATTTAAAATTTGCATCATAACTACAACATTAAAATTTTCTTAGTTGCGACGTCGATGAACCTTTTTTTTCAATGTGGTCACTCATAATTAATTAACATGTGCTCATTTACCAATACGTTTGATACAAAACCACAAAACAACTTTGCCCAGGAGCAAACAAAGTACGGAAAAATAAATTAGAAGTCATAGATACAGCTACTATCTCGTATTCACAACTCCAGACACATTCACTCTGGGAATGTTGAACGTCAGCGCTCCAGTTGGTCATCAAACAACTTTGATCACTCGCCTTCACAGACATAACATCATTTTGGTGATCACGTAACTGCTCTAGATCACAAGATGTTAAGTTTACTGCCATGCTTCTGTACAATTGTAGCTTTGGTAAACGCAACCTAACCAAATATAACGAACGGCCTGTAGTGTAGTGTAATGTAATTTAATGCACTGAACCATTTATGCATATTTAATACGTGTATCAATATTTTAGCGATGGTTTTGTCAGGTGGTTTTGCGATAATTAGAAATATCTGCGTGCCTGGATTAAAGACCAGTAACAGAACCTATTGGAAGAAAAACGTGATGGAAATTGAAGTTAACCTCGCTTTTTGTTGTGCCAAACTTGTATTTTTCGAAAGATTAGAATATTTCTCTGGAAACCATGAACTAAGTGCTATTACTATTACATATGCATAAATATTAACCCCAATTTTTTTGTGATGTGAAAATAAGATGACCCCTAAATTTTTGAAAGTGAAATATGGAACAAAACGTAGTCTTATATTCGGGTTAATACGGTAAGTAAATTTTTGTTGCTTGCCTTCACAGAAATGATACTGACAAAAGTAGTCTAGCAATACATGTTTCAAAACGTGTGCAAAGCAATGCCCTATGCCTTGTCGATGCCCAAAGTAAAATATAAAATCTGTGTAAATCCAAGATGGTGCAGGACTGATCCCCCTTAAGTAAAACAGATATTANGCCCAAAGTAAAATATAAAATCTGTGTAAATCCAAGATGGTGCAGGACTGATCCCCCTTAAGTAAAACAGATATTAAGGCCAACAGACCGTTTACATTTCTGGCACAAATAAGCAGCAAATATGTTGAGGTAAAAAAAAAAAAAAAAAAAAATTTCAAAATTATTGAAAACATTTGCACAATTGAGGGAGAGCATTAAGTCTTATGCAAATACTCACATCTTCAAACAGGTACTCCTTCTCGTCAGCACAGACTTGGTTCTGTATGGACTGCCAGAACCACTCTGCTTTCACANATCTTCAAACAGGTACTCCTTCTCGTCAGCACAGACTTGGTTCTGTATGGACTGCCAGAACCACTCTGCTTTCACTATGTGTGCCCTGAAGGATTCCTCCTCCATCTCCCCTTCTGGCACATTCTGGACGGTTGCATCGTCCACCACCTACAAGCAAGCAGCTCGCCATCACATGTTCACTCATACAGAAGCTTCTTGAACCAAGCTGAAGTAATCAAAAAATTAACGAGAGGAGCAGAAAGAAATTAAACAAATTGAAAATGTCCACAGTTCAAATATAATGGAAAATAACTACCGTATAAAATAACCCCCCACCCCCCCCCAAATTAATTTTTCCATGAGACAGCCAATAATAATACAAAATTAATAAATTAATTTGTAATGTAATTCTGAATAAGTTGCTACAAATTTCTGTTAAAATTGAATGAACAACTGCAGATATCTTTTCACCCAGTACTAGCCTTGCATGGAGTGGAGAGGGTTGGACGGCTCTTAACATAGTCTTTAGAGCCAATGAGGGTGAAACGAGGTGGATGTGGAGCAGCACTGAAACGCAAGAGCAGGGAAAATGGGAGATCCCCGAGGAAATCCGCTGGCATTATCCAGCAAAATTCTTACATGTGAAAATTCAGAAGTGACCCTGCCGGAAATCAAACCCAGTTCACCTTGGTGGGTACTAGCCTCAAAATTGCTTTATGCAGAAACTCACAGTGTAATGAAATATTATTCATACTTATCCACAGTGAGACAAATTTTTCCTCTTCACAGCAGAAATAGGCGAAACCTATATTAAGAACTACACACACTACCAAAAAAAATCACAACAGTAACATTTTTAAGCCTCTCACGTGTATTTGAAACAAAGTTTAAAGCAAAGAAAAATAACAGAAATATACGATTCATTTCTTGTGTTTAAAAATTACCAATTTTGAAATTTCTCAATTTTTTTCTGGTCAACTAACTTGTACAAGATATTTTATAACTGTCCAGTTTGATTTGGAAATTAATGAGATTTAATAGGGAAAGTGAGAAGGAAGTAAAACTGGCTATACATTAAAAAATTAATGGACAGTAAATTTTAGGATCTTTTTACGTGATAAATTAAAATACAAAAGTTAGAATGCCTATTTTCTACCATGGGAGACACTGCAATAGCATATATTCCTAACAATGATTTCACAGCAGACTTTTTCTGAGATCTTGAAATACATACTAAGACGTAATAAAAGAACCAGAAACCACAGTTTTATAAAAAGTAAATGGAGACGACAAATTAACAACATTTCTTCTCCTCATTAATTTCTTTCAAACTTTTTCTTGATATACTTTTATACCATATTCAGACATATAGCACAAAATAAAATAATCAACCACTGTTACTATGATATTAGCTATGAAAGTACACTGAAATTTAAAATGTAGCAAAACATTTAATAAATATTATTAGGTTGCAAAGGTGATAAAGACATGGACTTATTTAAGTAGAGAAGGGATGATGCTAACAACAGAACAACTAGAAGCTATATTTACCATAACCACGTATGTTCACAAACCTCGCATGCATAAAGTATACAACAAACCAATGCTGCTTGCAATTAAATACACATGCTCGTCAAACAGTCATGAACAGTATTAATGCTACAATAGCATGCAGAATTACAACATGCAAGATGTAAAGTTGTAGTACTGTTGGAAAAAAAAGCTTCAAATACTCTGGAGGAACTGCAATTGTATAAAAACAGGCTGTTAACTTCAGAGTAAAAATCAAGATGATGGACTTGCATACTGGATGATCAAGAAAACTACTCTGACATGCATCTAACACAAACATTTCACATTAAAACTATATGCAGTAATGTTTCTTGTTCTTTGCACAGATGACTATAAAGGAAGTGTGAGGAGAGAGAAAGGGTGGGAGGGGCCTAGAGAACTTGCAAATCCAAAAGTATTAATTGTTATTACGACACAAAAATTGTATATTATAACCCAATTAAAATCAAGGTATCAAACTTGACGATACAAAAGTTTATAACATAAAAATAGCAGTACTGCAATTGCCCCAAAAAAATTCCCAGAAGTTTACCTAAAGAACAAATAACCACCATCAAGCAAAGAAAACCACCTGAACATTTGCATAACTTGAAGTGGTAAACTTGATAGCTCAGTATCCTGATACCCTTAAATACTTGGTTGTATCAAAAGTTATCAAGTATTAAAGCAACTTAATCTCTACATTTCTTCGCTACTATCACCACTTGCTTATTTTTAGTGTTTATTATAAATGACAACTGTAAAGTTGAAGGTAAAAATGGCAGCATTTGCAAATTTAATTATGGTATGATGGGCTATAAAAGCAGTCTTAAAAGCATGGCAAGTGCATATTATTATTTGTATGTGCAGATCTGAACAGCAGAGTCTGTGACAAAAAATGTTTATCATATCTGAATATAATATAAAAACAATATTGGTATAGTATATAGCTATAGTTTAATAAATATTATTCTCAACATACATTCATTGTATCCACAAAAATTGCATAGTGATGGCCTCATTACCACAATAAAGGATATAAGATACTGTGAAGTTACTTTCACTTCAATATATCAAACAATACGGTTCCAAAACCAATGAAAAAACCTGTCTTGAAGTAAATTGTACAACTGCACTTGTGACTGTCGCAAAATAAATACCTATTGAAAATAAGCATAATAATACGCTTAAGCTCCTGTACACAAACAATGGTTAGTACTGCCAAAATAATAATAATAATAATAAAAAAAAAGAGAGTTCTGTGAAATTATTATATACAGGGAAAAAAATTGCATGACTTAATGTTTGGCCTTTCTTAAACACCTGTGAATCCAATTTTACATTAAAACCATTTGGGGGTCTATCCACAATAGTCTGCAGTCAAAATGTCAGTGAACCTGCTTCGTTTGCCGATGCATGCCCCAACGAGCATGTCTACAATTACGACATCCGAAGCTACGCTTTCGGACACTGGCACCAGAGTGCACCAATAAATTGTATGTGATGTAAAAGTTAATATTTGTAACATATTCCATTTTTTTTTCTAATTTACATTATGCAAGTATGTGTTTTTTTATTTTGCTTTAAAATAACTTTATATGAATTTTGTTTATTTGCTAGAGTTGGTACATTTTTGTGTATTAAGTTTCGTTTTTGTGCACAAGTAGGGTTTTTATATTTCCATCCTTCATGCTTTTACTGTACAAGTGTGATAAAAACTAAACTTGAGACACGCCCACGGACAACAGTTGAAGTTTGCAAATGATCTTGGGATGCGAGCTGTAACGTTAGTGGGTAACTTGCACCAATCTGCAGTCCGGCATCCACGGATTGTGGTCCGCGGACTGGCTAATTGTCTTGTGGACAAGACCTAATTCATAAAAAAAAATCCAAGATACTTTTACATTTTGTTTCTAGATTTTTAAGATATTACGAGGCATATTTTTCAGCAACACCTGTGCACGGATTATGCTGCCCCAACATGCTTACTGCAGAATATCTGAACACATTCTGCTAAATTTTCCTAAAACAAATATATCTCTAAAAAAAATTTAACTGCAAATTAATTTATATGAAAAGCACATTTTACGAATTTAATTAACAACAAAAAGAAAAATACAGAACAATCTTTCTTACTGAGTACTATAATTATTTGCTTATTTTTAGTTAGGAGTGCATGAAATCAAACAGTGTATTAATAAAAAGGAAAGCTGAAAATGATATCCAATATTTGGTAAGCCACTATTTCCGAAGTTCATCCCTAAATACTTTCTGATTAGGCATAAAGCAAGATTAAGTGACATGTACTGTTTTGAAACTAACTAATCAAAAAACGCTGACCATCACTTGATCAAAACCTTAAAATGACTTAAGGAAATACAGTGAACTTGAAAAATTTAGTAAGCAAAAGTAAAAGAGGAATAAAATGCAGCATTTGATTCAGATAAATACTGTTCTCCGGAAGAAAGGCAACTATATCGATCACACTTTTTGCATAATTTTCAAGCATTTTCTTAGTTTTGAAGCGCTGCAATTTGTTGAGTCAACACACAATGCGTCTTTTTTACATGGCACTGCTTGCATGTGCTGCTACTACTTTGCCCCTATTTCCATGTCTTAAGTGACAACATTCTAAACATTTTTTTAAAATTCAGTGCCTTAAATCATTACTCAAAACTGCACTACCTAGACAACTACCTGTTCGCTGTTATTTGAGCACATTTGAAATAAACCTTTGAGAACTGTCACTACCCCTACCTGCATACTGTATACTGTAATGGGCACACCGAATGGCACGCACC
This sequence comes from Clitarchus hookeri, assembly GCA_002778355.1. Lineage (NCBI taxonomy): Eukaryota > Metazoa > Arthropoda > Insecta > Phasmatodea > Phasmatidae > Clitarchus > Clitarchus hookeri. Next base: position 58,898 of record NQII01002316.1, read on the forward strand.
CAGCAAAGTTGGTATGCTTTTATCTCATATAAGTTGAGCAAATTCCGACAGGTCTGCGAAAGTAGCACCACTGTTTACATCTGACTACATATCCTTCCGCCATCAGCTGATCGGCCACATGGCAACGATGATGTTTATTTTCATGCTGTCATTATCAGCTGATCCCTTTGTCAATGTACTGTTCGTGGGACGTTTTAGGCAAACTTGCTACTCAGAAATACGTAGCTGCAATTGTAGTAATAGTAATGTGTACATATATCATTAATCAGTAAATTGTTATAATAAAGGGCGAAAATATAAATAATTAATTTAACATATAGCAACTACAAAAAATGTATTAAAATTATTAATTAGTAAAGTTATGCTATATGTCAAAAATATAAATCACTAATAATACATTTATCAACTACCAAAAAAATGTGCATGCAGGCTAAAGCACTTTAAGCATCAAGGTCTTAAACGCCACTCTTTCAGCATGTTTTCAATATTGACAATTCTCTTTTATTTTTTTTATATCACACGTTGGACCATATAGCTAATATATTAGAGTTGGAAATATGTGACATGGAATAACATTACAATGGTTTAAACACTATTCACGCATGCTCCACTTTCTTCTGTTCTGAAACAAGGAAATGGGTTTTCGGAGAACAACATGCCGTATAATTTACGTAGACGAACGATTACCTGCCGAATAGAAATGACTAGTACTCAAAATTGCTGTACACTAAATATATGTTACTTTAAAAATTATGCCGAGCTCGCGAAAAAATAAAACTATTGGTATCTGTTCGTAAATTTGTTATATATTGCACACGAAAGGACAGAAGCTATTCTTTTCTGACTGGTAATGCTTCGGAAAAGATTTGATAGATAGTGCGCACACAACATGTCTGAGCCGCTTCTTTTCCTCGATAGATAGCGTATTTTTAAAGTTAACTGTTCTTCTATTACTGGCTCGGAACGACACAAATTTGAAATATATTTAGTCAAATTATTAGAAAAAATAATTAAACAATATTATGCAATATTTCTTTATGCTTTTGGAATTAATATCAAGCACGTAAAGAAAACGGGCTTGGAGAGGGGATAAGACATGAGAAAAGGTAATGAAATTGCATTTTATTTGGATACGGACCGTTTTAATGTGACTTNTTGGAGAGGGGATAAGACATGAGAAAAGGTAATGAAATTGCATTTTATTTGGATACGGACCGTTTTAATGTGACTTTCATTTTGAACACCTATACATTTCTACTTTAGCACGAAGTTTAGTTTCCAACACTAAAAACCGCTGTTTTATGACCACNGAGCTGTAACGTTAGTGGGTAACTTGCACCAATCTGCAGTCCGGCATCCACGGATTGTGGTCCGCGGACTGGCTATTGTGGACAAGACCTAATTCATAAAAAAAAATCCAAGCTACTTTTACATTTTGTTTCTAGATTTTTAAGATATTACGAGGCATATTTTTCAGCAACACCTGTGCACGGATTATGCTGCCCCAACATGCTTACTGCAGAATATCTGAACACATTCTGCTAAATTTTCCTAAAACAAATATATCTCTAAAAAAAATTTAACTGCAAATTAATTTATATGAAAAGCACATTTTACAAATTTAATTAACAACAAAAAGAAAAATACAGAACAATATTTCTTACTGTGTACTATAATTATTTGCTTATTTTTAGTTAGGAGTGCATGAAATCAAACAGTGTATTAATAAAAAGGAAAGCTGAAAATGATATCCAATATTTGGTAAGCCACTATTTCCGAAGTTCATCCCTAAATACTTTCTGATTAGGCATAAAGCAAGATTAAGTGACATGTACTGTTTTGAAACTAACTAATCAAAAAACGCTGACCATCACTTGATCAAAACCTTAAAATGACTTAAGGAAATACAGTGAACTTGAAAAATTTAGTAAGAAAAAGTAAAACAATGTTTAAAAAGTAAAAGAGGAATAAAATGCAGCATTTGATTCAGATAAATACTGTTCTCCGGAAGAAAGGCAACTATATTGATCACACTCTTTGCATAATTTTCAAGCCGCTTAGTTTTGAAGCGCTGCAATTTGTTGAGTCAACACACAATGCGTCTTTTTTACATGGCACTGCTTGCATGTGTTGCTACTACTTTGCCCCTATTTCCATGTCTTAAGTGACAACATTCTAAACATTTTTTTAAAATTCAGTGCCTTAAATCATTACTCAAAACTGCACTACCTAGACAACTNAGTGACAACATTCTAAACATTTTTTTAAAATTCAGTGCCTTAAATCATTACTCAAAACTGCACTACCTAGACAACTACCTGTTCGCTGTTATTTGAGCACATTTGAAATAAACCTTTGAGAACTGTCACTACCCCTACCTGCATACTGTATACTGTAATGGGCACACCGAATGGCACGCACCCAGCAAAGTTGGTATGCTTTTATCTCATATAAGTTGAGCAAATTCCGACAGGTCTGCGACNCCGAATGGCACGCACCCAGCAAAGTTGGTATGCTTTTATCTCATATAAGTTGAGCAAATTCCGACAGGTCTGCGACAGTAGCACCACTGTTTACATCTGACTACATATCCTTCCGCCATCAGCTGATCGTGTTTATTTTCATGCTGTCACTATCAGCTGATCCCTTTGTCAATGTACTGTTCGTGGGACGTTTTAGGCAAACTTGCTACTCAGAAATACGTAGCTGCAATTGTAGTAATAGTAATGTGTACATATATCATTAATCAGTAAATTGTTATAATAAAGGGCGAAAATATAAATAATTAATTTAACATATAGCAACTACAAAAAATGTATTAAAATTATTAATTAGTAAAGTTATGCTATACGTCAAAAATATAAATCACTAATAATACATTTATCAACTACCAAAAAAATGTGCATGCAGGCTAAAGCACTTTAAGCATCAAGGTCTTAAACGCCACTCTTTCAGCATGTTTTCAATATTGCCCATTCTCTTTTATTTTTTTTATATCACACGTTGGACCATATAGCTAATATATTAGAGTTGGAAATGTGTGACATGGAATAACATTACAATGGTTTAAACACTATTCACGCATGCTCCACTTTCTTCTGTTCTGAAACAAGGAAATGGGTTTTCGGAGAACAACATGCCGTATAATTTACGTAGACGAACGATTACCTGCCGAATAGAAATGACTAGTACTCAAAATTGCTGTACACTAAATATATGTTACTTTAAAAATTATGCCGAGCTCGCGAAAAAATAAAACTATTGGTATCTGTTCGTAAATTTGTTATATATTGCACACGAAAGGACAGAAGCTATTCTTTTCTGACTGGTAATGCTTCGGAAAAGATTTGATAGATAGTGCGCACACAACATGTCTGAGTCGCTTCTTTTCCTCAATAGATAGCGTATTTTTAAAGTTAACTGTTCTTCTATTACTAGCTCGGAACGACACAAATTTGAAATATATTTCGTCAAATTATTAGAAAAAATAATTAAACAATATTATGCAATATTTCTTTATGCTTTTGGAATTAATATCAAGCACGTAAAGAAAAACGGGATTGGAGAGGGGATAAGACATGAGAAAAGGTAATGAAATTGCATTTTATTTGGATACGGATCGTTTTAATGTGACTTTCATTTTGAACACCTATACATTTCTACTTTAGCACGAAGTTTAGTTTCCAACACTAAAAACCGCTGTTTTATGACCACGTAAAATAAATTGTATTAATTAATCTAGGAACTCTTTCTCTTGTCTAATGTGCATTGGCAGTGCACTCAGAATAGTAAACGTAATATTAATTTTTGTTTGTTCGTGCATCAGCTGATACAGGATTTTGTAAATGGCACTGTTTGTTTCATATACATCAATTTGCCACTCACCGACTGTCAGAATCTGGCCAACTTATACGAGACAGAGAATAACTGCAGATGGAAAGAAGTTCCACATCTTAACATTAAATTGAAGTGTTAGGTATACATCTGTGAATACTCAAATTATTTCTTGTGCTTTCTGCTATTTTAATACACAGAAGTGTAAAAATAAACAAATTTATCAAATGTTTACTATTCTAATAATTTCTCACTTTCATTTTACTGATGCAAGAATAAAGTGATCAGACCCATGTCATTGTTAATTATACGTATGGTGTAAAAATACAAAGTGCATACAAGTAGATTTAAAACTCTGAACATCAAAATTTACAAAAATATGAATAAATCTGACTTCAGCTGGTTCATTTAAACAATTTTGTAATATTAACTACAGAAAAAAGTCCCTTCGACTGCAGATAAAAAACTGATTAGCACTGTGACTGTTTCATCACATTTCACTGCTATATTAGTTATGAATATTTAACACAGAGATGTGGGNAACTGATTAGCACTGTGACTGTTTCATCACATTTCACTGCTATATTAGTTATGAATATTTAACACAGAGATGTGGGTTTATCACTTGTAAATTCACAGCTGATTAGGTTGAAAGGAGAGAGGCAACAAAACAAAAGCAATCAGCTGATACATGTCATGATCAAGGGCGAAATTGTGTCAGGAGTCATAGAATATGTATGTAATAGAACCTCAGTGTTGTGTCTACTTAGGTAACAAGTCAAGGTAGTTTCATCTGGGGACTGGTCATTGGAAAACTGTCTTGATTCAAAAATTTATGTGCCAGAGTTAGATGTTGGCTTGTAAAGAATGTAGCTTCTAATATCCAGCCAAGTTCACCATACTAATTGCCCTTGCTCTTTTTCCTTTAAGAGTCTCAATAACATGTTTAGAAACATGCCACAATTCTGCATGTGGAAACGTACATGACGATAAAATAATTTGCAGTAAAAGCTGTTCATATTAAAGTGAGCCCTTTTGAAATCAACATTTGGTGTGGGGTGGGACTGAGTGGGGAGGGGGAAGAAATCACTGCAAATAACCATTTACATGCCACAACACGCACTGGCATGCAAGTTCCCAGTTAATATGCCAGTGAGTTACGAAAAATAGTTCAATGCTTTGACATTTTATTGAGAGAGTATCATTTGAATTTATGGCTACTGAAGTCAGCATTTCCTGTTGTATACTCACAAGAGAACGTATTTGTATATTATCAAAACATTCTCTTTCCTAAAAATTTCCATGGTTTTCCCTGAATAATGCACAAATAAAGTGAAACATTCCACAAAAATGTTACTGTATTTTATTGCATATAAGTCGCCTGGACTTATAGGTCCCACCCTTATTTTCAAGGGATATTTAAAAAATTAATATTTATTGATTATAGGTCGCACTCATCTTTGTGGTTGTACATCCTGTACAACACAACCTGCACCACGGATGGCTGATGCAAGCGACCTTGCCAAGGTCGTGTGGCAGCTGTCTCCTTGTCAAGCGTAGCTACAGGCCTACAGCGCAGTCACAGTGCGCCGCAAGTTTGTGGGACGTAATTTGTTTGGAATGTACAGAGATAGCGCTCCAGACACTGCCTTGACTGCCGGAGTTTATATAATTACAGGCAGTCCTCTACTTTCATATATAACGTGTTCCTGAAAATGTGCGTGAAAGTTGAATTGTATGAAAGTTGAATCATATAGTGTATATGCATGTAATAAGAGGGGTTCCTTTCCAAAGTTACAAGAAAATTGAAGAAATAATTAATTTTGGTAGACAGATAATATATTTAATTGATAAACATGTTATTTTTAACAAGTATTTCATTGAAAATCACAAATAAATATACATGTTCAATACTTTCTCGCCCGAAACATTGATTTTCAACACCTGTATATATATATTTGATTGTAAGTGTGAATAAATAAGGTAATTAAATATGCTTTCTACTTTCTGTAAAATTGTTGTTTAAATGTAACAATTTATTTTGTAGGTTTTAAAAACTATGTATTGTGACAATATGACAGCCATATCTAAACATTTATAACATATGATCGGCGAAGGCTGGGAAACATGGCAGGCAGTGTTAAATGGCAACTAACTGTGCTATATCAATATGTTGGTAGGTTGCTAGATGTATGAAGCACCAAGTCGGCCGTATGAAAGTTGATTTAGAAGTGTTAATATGTCATGTATGGAAGAGCGAGTTGTACGAATCTCGAATGTATGAAAGTCGAGGACTGCCTGTACTGGAAAAAAGAAATAACTTATAAACATGTAATTTAATTTGAAGTAATATTTTTACAAGAAAAATTTTACCCAGCTTTTTTTATATATATTAAGTATTTCTAACGATTTATGTTAAAAGCAAAAACCTTATCTCTGCAGTTTATCTTTTAAAGTTTTAAATAAACGTGCAAAATACACAAAGGCATTTGAATAATTCCGTTATGTAATTCTTCGCAATCCTTAACAGAATAAAATTTAAAAAAAAATTTAATGAAATAAAAGGAATTGATTCTTGCAATACGATAACTGACATAATAATCAATTATTCTCGAAAGCTTCCTGTGGAATGTACAGAGAGAGCAGCACATAAGAGTTGGTTCTTGGGTACCAAATGTTAGCCCTGACTTNAAAGCTTCCTGTGGAATGTACAGAGAGAGCAGCACATAAGAGTTGGTTCTTGGGTACCAAATGTTAGCCCTGACTTACAGGTCTTTCTCTTATATCGTCTTTGCGCTGCACCTAGTGTTGTTTTGATGTGTGAGTGAAGAAGTGCGACAGAGATACGAGATGGACAAGTGAAGTAACTACACTGCAGGTTCAAAATGGAAGTGATTTTGTTCGCTGAAGAGTATGGAAATTGAGCCGCGGGCCATGAAATCGGAGTAAATGAAAAGTTACTGCGGGGGTTGAGGAAGCAGAAAACTGAACTTAGCAACACAAACATGAAGAGAAAAGTATTTTGGGGTGCTACATAGCAAGGCAAGTTCTATGAAATTGATGCAGGTGTGCTTGAATATGTATGCTAGACACAGAATAATGGATGTTCGATTTCCTACGACATGCTGCACGCAAAGGCTTGGCAAATCACGCGAGAGAAAAAAAATTGATAACAGTCGCTTCAAAGCTTCAATTGGCAGGGTCACGCATTTTATGAGAAGCTGTAATTTGTCGATGTGAAGGAGAACATCAGTTTGTCAGAAGCTGCCTGCTCATCATACCGACAAGGTATTCAACTCCTACAAGTTTGTGACTGAGAAGAGGAAAACCACAGCATATTTGTTGTCACGAATCAGCAACGCTGACCAAACGTCAGTTTTTTTCNTGTGACTGAGAAGAGGAAAACCACAGCATATTTGTTGTCACGAATCAGCAACGCTGACCAAACGTCAGTTTTTTTCGACATGCCAAGGAATTCCACAATAGCGGAAAAAGGATCCTCAAGTGTAATGGTGAAAAAAAACTGGCAAAATAAATTACGGCGTACAGTGATGTTGGCAATTGCGAAAATTGCCACCATATGTAATTTTCANAAAAAAACTGGCAAAATAAATTACGGCGTACAGTGATGTTGGCAATTGCGAAAATTGCCACCATATGTAATTTTCAATCGAAAAACGCTGCCAAAAGGAAAGTTCCCGTGTATTGTACGTGTGCTAGATAAAGGCTGGATGCACGAAACTTTAATTAAGTACTGGGTGAAGTGCGTGTGGAATAACCAGCCCGGAGCATTACTTAAACAACCAGCTTTGTTGGTTTTGAACAGTTTCTGAGGGCACCTGGTGGAGTCTGTATAGAAACTGTCAAATGAAGATAGCTGTTATTCCAGGTGGCCTTACGCTGATTCCGCAGCCATTGGAAGCGTGCACCAATAAGCCTTTTAATGGCAATCTGTGCCATTTGTATGTTGAATGGATTGCCAGTGCGGACAGGGAGCATACGCCAACAGGAAGAGTGAAACGGCCGTCGCTGGAACAAATATGAGTGTGGGTTGCAATGAGTTGGTCCCTCATCTCTGATAAACTGATTGCTAAAAGTTTTAAGAAGACAGGAATATCAACTTAACCTGATGGAAGTTAAGAAGACATGTGGCAGAGTGATAGCGATGTTTCAACAAGCAGCAGCAATGGTGGAAGTAGCCATTCTAATTCTTCCGACGACTTCGTGAAAATATGGTAAGTAGACTATCCTTCATAGCAATATTGTTTATAAATGAAGTATAACAGTTTGCCCATGCACTTTATATTCATACAAGCAATTTTTTTCTTGCAGGTCTGGAAGGGTTGAACCCATCTATAATATATTATGACAGTGGCANTATATTCATACAAGCAATTTTTTTCTTGCAGGTCTGGAAGGGTTGAACCCATCTATAATATATTATGACAGTGGCAAACACAATTTTTTCTGTAAATACTTAAAGAACTAATTATTCACTGATATTTTTAAAACGTGTACTGTTTAGATTGTAAGTAAAGTTGATTGAAATTTCATACTATTTTTCTCCAGCACCTTATCATTTTTCTCACTTATAGGTCACGCCCCTTGTTTTCAATAACATTTTAAAAATAAAATGTGTGACTTATATGCTATAAAATATTGTAATATTACATATGATGGAATGATAACAAACTGAGAAGAAAAGAAGAACGTAAGCAGGGGTTTCAAAAGTGCTTGNCAATTTTTTCTGTAAATACTTAAAGAACTAATTATTCACTGATATTTTTAAAATGTGTACTGTTTAGATTGCAAGTAAAGTTGATTGAAATTTCATACTATTTTTCTCCAGCACCTTATCATTTTTCTCACTTATAGGTCACGCCCCTTGTTTTCAATAACATTTTTAAAATAAAATGTGTGACTTATATGCTATAAAATAGTGTAATATTACATATGATGGAATGATAACAAACTGAGAAGAAAAGAAGAACGTAAGCAGGGGTTTCAAAAGCGCTTGGTTAACAGTGAAGTCCCCATACCACTTTACCATATAGTTTACACATGTGCAGAACACAATTTCTAGGTGCAACTGGGGACAAATGGGCTGAGCTGACAACACCAGACTTGTAGTCAAGGACTTTGGTTGCAGAGGCATATAAGCACAACCACGCAATTGCAAATAATGGTGAGTCTCACCTAGAGGTGAGCCAATATGGTTTTTGAGCCTTTTCCGATATTGCCAATATAAACTTGCCGATATTGCCGATACTGCCTTGACAAGGAAAAATTACGTTATTGCAAGTTTCAAAAAATAAAAATTTAATTTTTAAACATTTACCTAAATAAAATTTTAATTGTCTTCGTTTTTATTGTTTTAGTGATAGGCCTAACTATTACAGTAAATATAAACTAGAAACCACATATTAAGCTTAAGCATATTTATAAGACAAAAATAACCTCCAAAAGCATGTCATTAAGCAATGAAACTCATAAAAAAACAGAACACTTGAAATGGTGCGTACATTTAATGTGCCGTTTTAAGTTTGTGGTACTATAGGACCTTGATGATGTACTGCCTCTCGAAACCAAACATTTGCAAATATTTAAACAGTTTTGCATTCTTGCGTGTTGCTTACGGTACAAAGAAATTCCACAAATCACTTTTTCTTCCAGCCAATTCATTTGTTTATTGCTGGCACACGTAAATAATTTCACCACGTTCGTACCCTAACCTAACACCGTCATGTTACTACAGCAACAGCAAAGAAACCAACAAAACAAACAAAAAAAAAAAAGGCAAACTGTCGGAATGGCGCCGCTAGGCGGCAGTAATGTGCAGCATATAACCAAGATTACATACGCTTATTTTTATGTGTCGCCGTGTTCGCGGTTTGTCGTGAAACAATTAAAACAAAATATTTTTAGAGCTAATAGTAAATATTTATTATTGTTTATGCTGCAAGTTTGCCTCCATAGATAAAATTCAGTTAACGCAAATGGTGGCTACTAAAATTTTCTGTGGACACGAACTTTCGTTCCATCAGTGTTCGATTGATACAATTTCCACTGTACCTTTGAGGAACACTAATTTTGTGCAGACTTATTGGCCCCTAAACACAAGAACCCACAAAGAGGTCCCAATTTGTGCACACTGACACCACGTCGTAAAAACCAGAATGTGTAAAAAAATTCAAGAAGGAACCAGCAATCGTAATAGTTATGCCTGTCATCCCCGGTTAATTCAACCTTCCAATGNGTCGTAAAAACCAGAATGTGTAAAAAAATTCAAGAAGGAACCAGCAATCGTAATAGTTATGCCTGTCATCCCCGGTTAATTCAACCTTCCAATGCATCGTAAGTATGGGAAACAGCAAGGACTTCNGTAATAGTTATGCCTGTCATCCCCGGTTAATTCAACCTTCCAATGCATCGTAAGTATGGGAAACAGCAAGGACTTCTGTTGCATCTACCAACATGGCAAGGTCACTGGCTCCACATTGCGGACATCCTAGAGACTAGAATGCTTAAGACCTGCATATAAGATACAAGTAATTCTTTAGCATCCTTCAGATCAACAACATTTAGGAAATAAAGGGACAGCAATGAAGACGAATGCACTGAAACCTGAGGCCACTAAATAAAACTTAGAGCATAAGTATATCAAACACAAAGTGGTTACTGAAATTCTCAGGGCTGTGCAACTAACTGGTTCGAGGAATTCATTTTCAACAGGGCTGAAAAAACCATCTAATCTGCTCAAAGAAGCAGTCATTAAAAATGCTTTGAAAGTGAGAATCCTGAATTCTCTCATTCAAATAGAGAATGCCAACAGCACTGGAAGCAATGCAGTGCTCGACGAACAACGCCTAACTGGTCAAAAACCTGTATCACATACACAGGCACCGATCTAAATCAACTTAACAAATAGTCACATAACAGAAAATTCTGGTAAATAGCTTTCAAAAGTTACTAGACAACTGTCATTTCAACATCCATTAATAACAAAATTCATATTTTTCTATGAATAATTCTATGGTTCTTGTGCAGTACTTTCAAGTCACATAACAATAAGGCCATGCACACACACACNTTTTTCTATGAATAATTCTATGGTTCTTGTGCAGTACTTTCAAGTCACATAACAATAAGGCCATGCACACACACACACGTAACAGTTATAGCAGTAAGCCAACATGTACACTCAAATATTACAACATTAAGCACATTTACACAAACATGGCAAAATGCTGAAAAAATACTGCAGACACTGTCTCAGGCGGGGAGGAAAAAAAACAAGAAATCTAGGTAAAACAAAAACAAGCTTTTACAGACATCTTGGCAGAAAAAGAAAACCTTGCCTTGTATAAGTAAAAAGAACATACATTTCATCAACTAAAATCTTTATTATTGGAAGGAAATAACACCAAAGTTGGCAATTAAACAAAGCTATTTGGCAAAAAAAAAATTTTCAATACGAAATAGACAATATTTTAATAGCAGCATGCTGCTATGTCATTAGTTGCTGAAGTATAACAGTCAACTTGCCTCTCACACGTGATGACCAAGTTAAGAAACACCACACACAATTTAAGTTTACAACACAACACCAATTAATGTTTTCGGCTGCCAAAACTTTGGGTTGAAAGATGTTTCATGTGACACATAAAACATGACTTTTGCACTGTTTTCTTTCTGCGTTTTATAATATTATTTGACTTGGCTACACAAGGGTTGTCATTCGGGCAACTAATAGTAGTGACAGTTTAACTAGACCTCCTACAGTACCACAGAACCTATAGGCATCATGTTTCCGGGGAATGACAAGATATTTAAATGGTTGTGGACTTACACATGTCGCTCAACAAAAACAAAAGCAAACCTTATTAACTTCGCGCCATGCATAGTGATATGCCTTTTAATAATGATAGATGCATATAGTAACTGAAATATTAAGGAAATATTTATTGTTTTATATTTTTGTAAAAAAAGAATTATTTTAATTAGTGGTTATAACCTTATGGCAATACACTGTGATTTATGTATAGTTAAAAAGTTTTTGCTTTTGAAAATTAATAATTTAATTTAAGTTGTTCAACAATGGGTACAATGATTAAATGCTGTAGCACACTTTTTTATTTCCTAATTAACTATGGACACTCAGTTGGCTGTGTAATGTAGTTAGAATGAGAAGGCAAAATGTGGATGTGACAAGGGTCTAGCTGGTGTTGCGAGGGTTTCAGAGTCACAATAGTGTATTTTACTATATTTAACCATGACAATCACGAAATGTCCCAAGCGGACAGTTTTCAGTGGTGCAAAGTAGCTTGCTGTAGACACTTAGGGTGGACACAGTTACACAACAGACGTTTAACGGACTAGTACGAGCTCTTGCAGAGTCAAAATGTAACGTGCAAGACGCAATTACAGTCGCCCACACCAGAAGTGCCCGTGACTTATCTTTCATTTTAACCAACGTTTACGCCAACCTTGAAACTACAAAATTCTTTCTGTCAGTGTGAGAGGTCATCAAGGATGCCGAGAGAGAATTCAACCTCTCCAGTCTTTGTAAATTTACTTGTGAAGCAAGTGTTCTCGATCAGGCTTAAATTGATACTGTGATTATATTACTGATATTCGTCCTGCTTGTTTGTTGTGGAAGCGTGTCGTGCCGTTGCTGTATTATATGAATGAAACTGCATATTCAATAATAAAACTCAGTTGTACTCTACTTAGAGTTAATTTAATTATTTATTTTATTATAATTGTGCCATTTGTCTACAAACTTATGTCTCTTGCTTCAAATTGACTGAGTTAGATGAGCTGATGTTTCGATTGATGCCGTCTGGCAAGACTGTCACGTTACAACCTGCAGTAGTTACATATCAAATGAACTAATAGAAAAAACACTATAAATGAGAATCTTTAAGAGCATTTATAATACATAAATAGAACTGTGACACTAAACAAACATTTAATTAAACTCAATAATGTAAAGAAGAAAATATAAAAGGAAACCAACCATACATTTTTGTCAAAATATTAAATTGTGTTCATCAAGCTATTGCATTATGTTGATACAAAAACAGGGAATCGCAAATATACTATTAAATTTCAGAAACCAATACGGTATTTAAGAATTACCCATCCAGTAAATAATTAAAATGGCACTGTTAGGTGCCTCTGCCATGCCCAAAAACCAAACACTTTAGAATTTTAAATTGTTCTTCAAGTGCTCTAATTTCTTTAATTAGCAGAGCTGTGCTTGGTCTTAAAAATATACCAACAAAAATGCACCTAACATTTTCTGTGGTACACTTACCACTCCTGGCTCATTTTAAAAACCTTATTTAAAAAACTTGCAAAAAACACGTACATCGGAAGTAACTACTGACACAACAGAAATAGTATACAAAGAGTAATTAACAGTTGCAGCTATGAGCAAAGAAACAGATATTTCATATTATAAATATATACACCATGACAGTAAATGTGCATAATATGGGGTTGTAAGTGTCCTTAACACAGACTTTGGATGAAATAGACTGATTTCCTTTTTCTGGGCATGTCCCCAACACTGGCTCAAAGAATTGCCAAATAGCTATCAAATTCACGTGTTTCGAACTATGGGACATTTGTTCATATTTGTTCTTGACCTCTGAATTGTACTTTTGTGAAAAATGGCATTTTCCATAACTTGATTGTACAGTATTTGCATTATAACTCAATTGTAGTGTAATAAACTTATTTTAGTAAACAATGTGCTAATCTCAGACAAAGACTCGTAGTTTTGACAGTAGTATAGGAANGAGAGAGAGAGAGAGAGTATTACTGAGCAGCTGGCATGTGCACTGTACCCCATATTCTCTCTATTGTCCTTAATCATTATTATCCATCATGTATCTCTTGTTTTATAATACAAGACCCATGGTTAAATGTAAGAAAAGGCGTTTGCTTTAATTTCACCATGTAAAAATAAGAGGTAAATAAATAAATAATCTCATGTTACAGTTTTTGTTAACTTTCTGCATGTATTTGTTAGATTTACATTCACAATTTTTTTTTTTTTTTCTTTTCAATTTTGCAAGTGTTGTGGCAACATAAAAGGGCAAATCCACATTTCAAAAATATGGCCCTACTTTTCTCGTAGCTGTTATCAGTGATTGCTGCTAACCTGACTGTCGATGTAAACAATGCCCATCATTGCTTAACTAATAAGTTTCCACTTATGTTAGTCACTATTAGAACGTGCATTACTTTTTGCTCATTAACAAAGTGGTATTTTAATTTCAAAAGTTTACAGTAAATTTTTTGTATTATTTTTATGAAAAACAATGTGAATTTAATACGACATGGCAATGAAAACAACTGCAAGTTAAGTTGTAAACAACACAAATAGCCTAAATGTATGCAGCAAGACATAGGTGAAAACATTGTGTATATTGAAAATTTAATTTATTTCCGTTATCTATTAAAAGTTAAGTGTATATATGCACACAATAGACACTGACCTCTAGTGCTGTGGTAAGTACCGTTTCATAACACAGTAAAGATGCATAGTATCATCTGCATTTGAAGATATGTAGGTTTTTGTTATTGCTTTGCTGTCAAATGATTAGAGCATGTAATCTTTGGTGATGGGACTGATAATTTTGTTTAATCAATTTGGTAAACACATTATTAAAAATTGATTTTAAAAATTAGCATAATTTACAAAGGAATTTGAAAGTACCAATAAAAATTCTCCGTAGTTATATACTGAAGCCATTTGTATTCAATATAGAGAGTTCCCACTGTATACAATGTTTCAAAATGCATCATTTTCAGTCATGACTATTAGGGACATCAAATATTATTTCAGAATCAAGTTGAATTAAACTATTATTTAAAATTTATTACCAATAATTAATAACCAGCCGGTACAATAAAAAATTACAACCAGTTTCCTAAATACATTGAAAGCACAGACACAGAAGAAATTGTCTGCATGGTATTCCAAAGTTTGGGTTTACTTCTAACACTTATGAAAAAATGGCTAAAGATGCAATGACTTAGGTTACAAACAAAATTTTGCGCTCAGAAACTGAGTCATACTGGGGTTTGGGCTTGAAGTCTCGCCAGTCCTATCATCTCGCTACATCAGTACCTTAGTAATCACAAGCATTAAAGAGCCTCTCAGTGGAGCAACTTATTACTTTATGAAGTGAATTTATTCTCGTGGAAAAAAACCTATTATCAATTGCTTGGTTTCTATTAGTTCCGATTACTGGCCAGGTATAATGGTTTTTGTTCACTGCCTGTGTAATATCAAGTGATCAAAAACCATTGTAACTTAAGTTTAAAAATTATTTTATGGGAAACCTATTCACCAAATTATTAAAGTAAGTTATTACGAACATTCCAGGGCGTCCTCGCCGCTGAGACAGTGTCTAGCTATAAAGGAACGCATACTGTCGCTTGGCCCCCCTCAACAATCAGCAGCAGGAACTACAAACATGCAAGAGGGGAGCCAAACGAGGCAGCAACAGGCAGAGAGAAAAAGAGAGATCAATGTTAATGCCAGCATGTACCAGCGGCGGTGTTATCGGTTGCTCCTCTTCCCGGATCCCTGGCGGGGGTTGGCAGGTGGGGGTGTGGGGAGAGGTGTGGGAGAGAGAGAGCCTGCGAGTCTTGTCCACAGGTTGGTCCTCTGCAATGTTGTAGAGGAAGCCAGCCCTGGAGGGCTTACTGCCACATAAGAACATCGGGAGGGATGCCCTTAGGCGGCGCTTGGGAGGCAGCGGCGGCAGAGAAGTTACCCTCAAACCTTGCACAATTGGTGACACAGGGAGCGGGGATGGAGGCTGCTCACAGTGGTTGTGAGGAGTTGACCCAGCTGCTTCTTTGCACCGACTCTCAGGAGTGCTGGTTTTGGAGATGAGTGGGGCAGGATTTGGGAGTTTGGAACCCACCAGGTTAGCCTTGAGCACACTGAATTGTTCACTTGATGCAACCACCTGTAAAAAACATTTGGTAAAAGGGTTCACAGAGCCAGGCATTTAAAACACCACATGTGGACAGTGAGGAACAAAGTATTTCACAATTTTCACCTTATACGAAAAAAATACATTTGCAATGCAAACAAATATGAATACATTATTACCTACTCCTATGGTTGATTCATAGTTACAACACGAATGAGTACTAATACAAAAAATAAATATTCCTTTACACACACTGTACTTTGGACATAGTGTATATCTTACTCACACTCCAATGCCAGTTCCTCGCTACATTCCCCTTCTTTGTCACATAAAACTCAGCACACACAATTTTTTTTTGCATTTAACCTGATTTCCTCTCTTTTTGGCATTGGTAACATTTCACCACGAAATTTGAATTTTAGGGTCATTTCATGTCAACCCTAAAAAAAAAAAATGTATATATATTCTGACACCCACATTGCCAGATGTTTTTAAAATTTTGTGCAATCAATTATATTATGAGGGTAAGTAAACTTCCCATTTTTTGGTCTAACTCATACAATTTTATAGCTCATCAAACTTTCAGTGAATTTAATTGTTTCATTGTTTCAGAGACCCGTGTAAGCTACACTCTCTTACAAAAATTATTACATCTTACTTTTGAGGCATACAACCTCTATGAAATTTAACAGCCATATTAGTTACATCATAAGGAATTCTAAAAAATAATTCAAGGCAATGACAAGTATTCACAAGGCTTTCTAAAAACTGAACTATTGCAGTGAAGGCAAGGTATGAGTATAATGTGCGCGTGTGTGTGTGTATACACACACACAAGAGGTTTGTTAAAAAAAAGTTTGTTAAAAAGGTGACTTTATTTTTCTCGATAAATATTTATTTATTCATCAATATCTTTTGTCCCCTTCAAAGTAATCCCCCTCAGATATAATACACCTGTGCCAGCACTTTTTCCAATCCTCGAAGCACTTCTGATATGCGCTTTTTGGTATGGTCTTGAGCTCTCCCAGCGATGCTGTCTTTATCTCCTCAATCGTGGCAAACCTCCGTCCTTTCATGGGTCTCTTCAGTTTTGGGAACAGGAAAAAATTGCAGGGGGCCAAGTGTTGTGTTTGGCCAAAAAATCACGAACAAGCAACAATGTGTGAGCAGGTGCATTATCGTGATGCAAAAGCCACGAATTGTTTTGCCACAAATCCGGGTGTTTTCTTCGTATTGCTTCACGCAAACGGTGCATAACTTCAATGTAATATTCCTTATTGACCGTACGACCTTTTGGCAAGAACTCTCTATGAACCACGCCATTGTAATCGAATAAAACAGTGAGCAAAACCTTCACATTTGACCGAACTTGGCATGCTTTTTTCGGTCTTGGCTCTTCTGGCTGCTTCCATTGGGATGATTGGGCTTTGGTTTCGACGTCATACCCATAAACCCATGTTTTGTCACCAGTTATGACCCCTTTGAGCAAATCTGGATCATCGTTGACGTCATTCAACAGCTCCTGAGCGATGCTCATGCGACGGTGCTTTGATCAAAATTGAGCAATTTTGGAACAATCTTCGCTGCCACACGTTTCATGCCCAAAACATCAGAAAAAATTGCATGGTGTGAGCCAACCGATATGTTGACATCCTCAGCAACTTCTCTAATAGTGATTAGACGATTCTCCATAACAATTTTCTTCACTGCTTCGTTTTCATCGGTTGTTGACGTGCTGGGGCGTCCAGGGCGGGTATCGTCATTAACATCTTCTCTTTATGTTACGCCTTACCTGTTCCTGTACCAATAGCGGGAAGAATAATTTCCAAGCGTAAGTAATTTGTAAAATTNAGCGATGCTCATGCGACGGTGCTTTGATCAAAATTGAGCAATTTTGGAACAATCTTCGCTGCCACACGTTTCATGCCCAAAACATCAGAAAAAATTGCATGGTGTGAGCCAACCGATATGTTGACATCCTCAGCAACTTCTCTAATAGTGATTAGACGGTTCTCCATAACAATTTTCTTCACTGCTTCGTTTTCATCGGTTGTTGACGTGCTGGGGCGTCCAGGGCGGGTATCGTCATTAACATCTTCTCTTTATGTTACGCCTTAACTGTTCCTGTACCAATAGCGGGAAGAATAATTTCCAAGCGTAAGTAATTTGTAAAATTTTTTTTTTACTATAAATTTATAAAATTATTCAGACATACAGCATTATCACATCTGAAAAATATTACAGAACATTAGTGCAACCTTGCAGTCTGTTATAAAATGTTTTGCGGGCTACTTCAGTTATATTTGCAGGTCATTTCCCATGTTATTAAGGAAAGCTTTGGTAATCTCTCAACTCAAGTTCGCAGGCCACATATGGCCCGCAGGCTGCTGTTTCCCCCGGGGTTGGCCTTAGAAGAATGTCTAATAGAATCCAAAAATAAAATTAAGCGTTTTTAAATTTGTTTGTTGAAAATAAAAAAAAAAGTGAATTTATTAATAATCACTGATTTAGCAACCTCTTCATTAGCAATTAGGTGGAAAAATGTTATTAACAAAAGAAAAGAAAAATTTATTTCATCTAAGAATTCCATTTATTGACAGAATGTGTAGAAGTAGTAACCAGTAAACAAACAGATTATGTATCCTTCTGCTGCCATGTGGTTTTCAGAGATTGTCGAAACACATTTTGTCTGTAATGACAGACTTCAATTAGATGTTAAACCCTATCTACCTACATAAAAACAGTCGGCAAGCTGCTCATGTAGATAATAACAAAATTATCAATTTTAATGTAGAATTTTTTATTACTGTAACAGACATAAGTTGATTAAGATCCATAGATTATTCAATTGAAAATGTTTGAAAAGTTGCAGCTTTCTTGCCCAGCAAACAGAAATAATACATCATAATGTTAATGGAAAATTAGCTATATTATAATCTTAGTTTAATTTGCGAGTGTAATATGTTTATAATATTACTACANTTTTTTATTACTGTAACAGACATAAGTTGATTAAGATCCATAGATTATTCAATTGAAAATGTTTGAAAAGTTGCAGTTTTCTTGCCCAGCAAACAGAAATAATACATCATAATGTTAATGGAAAATTAGCTATATTATAATCTTAGTTTAATTTGCGAGTGTAATATGTTTATAATATTACTAAAATTTTTCTATCTAATCCATTCATATGGTTACAATATATTTGAAACATTATCCACTTGAAATTTTAGTCTAATCAAAAGAATGAACTTGCATTTGTAACACTCGCATCTGTTTCGCTGAATACACCTACAACTAGTCGTGGCTAGGTGTGTACTTAAAAGCATGACATAAAACTGCAAAGCAACTTTTGTAATAGACAGCAAATTTGGTTTAACGTCTTTTGAGAAGATATTAATTGTGGTTCTTATGCAGTAGCAGTCTGGATGTTACAGCATATATGTGAAACTTGTAAGTATTAGGAACTCGAGGAAATCATCAGACAGCACATTTTCATCCATAATAAGGTATTTCACAAATATAAGTGGCATCTGTTCATCAAAAAGGAGAGATTGGATAGTTTACAACCAGTATTGCGGTACCAAGTTTTGCCTGGGTGACACATATCTCATTAACATAAATATTATTTGCCCTAAAAATTATTCCATTGCAAAACTATCGCAGCTTCGAAAACACATGACATTTNGGTTCTTATGCA
Source organism: Clitarchus hookeri (assembly GCA_002778355.1). NCBI lineage: Eukaryota > Metazoa > Arthropoda > Insecta > Phasmatodea > Phasmatidae > Clitarchus > Clitarchus hookeri. The sequence continues at coordinate 78,392 of NQII01002316.1, forward strand.
GTAGCAGTCTGGATGTTACAGCATATATGTGAAACTTGTAAGTATTAGGAACTCGAGGAAATCGTCAGACAGCACATTTTCATCCATAATAAGGTATTTCACAAATATAAGTGGCATCTGTTCATCAAAAAGGAGAGATTGGATAGTTTACAACCAGTATTGCGGTACCAAGTTTTGCCTGGGTGACACATATCACATTAACATAAATATTATTTGCCCTAAAAATTATTCCATTGCAAAACTATCGCAGCTTCGAAAACACATGACATTTNCATTAACATAAATATTATTTGCCCTAAAAATTATTCCATTGCAAAACTATCGCAGCTTCGAAAACACATGACATTTATTTTCATTCTGTTGCTAAAGCAGGAGGGGATGCACGAAAAACAAAATGGCGAGCTAGCCTAGGATACTCTGTGATTACAGGCAAAAACGAAATTATTAGCAAGGAGAATCACTGCACACAGATATATGTTAAAATATATATAGAGCTAGTGGAAAATATAAAACTCTGAGAATTTGTTTGTATCTTTGTATTTTCAACAAGAAAAACAAGTCATGTATTAGGGGCCTGGGTTCTGAGGCGAACTGTGCATGCTGGCCCAACAGATGGCAGCACATTCACTTATTCTGCTGCTGTATCGCAAAAGTATGTCCATCACGTCCTTTTAAATTGATATTTTTCATCTCGCATGGGCTCCAAATGACTCAGGTTTGAGATATATTGCATCAAATCAATGCAGAAATATTTGAAAAATACTCTGCGACAGATTTTAGGTCTCTTTAATTAATATGAAGAATACACATGCTGACGTTAGCACTAGCTTCAGCAAATGAAGAGAGAAACGAAACAAAACTGTCATGCATGGTTTAAGTTCCATTTCCTTTTTAAATACCTACATATTATTCTAGAACGAAGTTTAATTTGTTACATTAATAACAGCTGTTTTGTAATGTCCTAAAATTAAACGCACAAATATTTTGTCCGTGTATTTCTCGTATGTCTGTTGTGCGAAGGCAGGGTTGTCAGAATAGCAAACATGAAATTCTCTTTCAATCATTCATGCATCAGCTGATATAGGATTTTGTGTATGGGATGATGTTAATTTCATTTATGACATGTTACCACACACTAACTGTCAAAAAATGGAATTCTTAAATGAAATGATTATAATTTCATTCTTGGGTACTAAATTACCCTAGGCTAAGTGTTGTATTTTTGTTCTTCTCATAAAGNTGAAATGATTATAATTTCATTCTTGGGTACTAAATTACCCTAGGCTAAGTGTTGTATTTTTGTTCTTCTCATAAAGAAAAATGATATTAATGTGCAACTTTTCACGTTAGGGAATTTTTTTTAAGTTTAGTTCGGAAGTTTTTTGCATGTTGGTAGTTAGGACTGTGTAAAGGAGAAAANACGTTAGGGAATTTTTTTTAAGTTTAGTTCGGAAGTTTTTTGCATGTTGGTAGTTAGGACTGTGTAAAGGAGAAAAAAGGTATGATGTAAGGGTGAATAAAAGTAACTGTATGTAAAATTTTATGTTTTTTATATGTTTCTCAAATTAGAATAAAAAAAAACATAGTGAAACACAAACAGGTGACATAAAAGAAAATGAGTGGACATTAAGTTGTGACACAAGCTAGAAGAGAAGAAATAATGGTGTAATCATCAAGTGGGGAGGAAATGTTAAATAGAAATGTGGCCAAGATTACAGTANTAGAAGAGAAGAAATAATGGTGTAATCATCAAGTGGGGAGGAAATGTTAAATAGAAATGTGGCCAAGATTACAGTTGATAGCTAGTTTTCGTTGGCACTGAAAGTGAATCAAGAAATGCTGCTAAAAGACGTCTGGGAAGCAGTTATAGGCCATGAAGATGCATCAGGTTTTGTGCTAGGTTAGTTAGACGGAAATAAAATGATGAGCAAGACATACCATGATTGCGTTGGCAATAATTTTTGAGAATGTAGGAGAGAATTTTGAGAATGACATTGCAGACATTGACTCGGCGAAGAAGGCATGGAAGAAACTGGATGCGCTGAAAAATGACGGAGGGCTTGTGAATGATGCCATGAATTTGAAACAGTTGACTCACTTGGTCAAGACTAAAGGCATGAGCGTGCAAGAAAATCGTGCAAAGATTAATCGACTGTGAAGGAGAACAACTAAGGTTGGATACAACTTCACTGAGCAACAAGATGCAGGAATGGTTATTTGAAATCTCATAGAGGAATTTGCAGGGTTCATACCTTCACTAGAAGCTGAAATGACGAGCCTGACACAGTCTAAATAAAGGCAAAACTTAACTGAAGAAACAAAAAATAAACTTCAATTACATGAAATGGAGGCACGCACATCAAAACGCGAGGAGGATGGTCCAGGCAATGGTCGTGCAGCAGAAACATCATATCAGGAAAGAAGATGGTTGCCATCCACATGTCAAGAAAGAAGAGGGGAAATAGTACAGTTGCTACAACTGTGGGAAACAAGGCCATGTATCCAAATATTGCAGAGTGCATCAAAGTGCTGCAACTGTGGGAAATTAGGACAACACTCCAGGGTATGTAGAGAAAAGAGGAGAGAAGAACTGTTACAAGAGAGAACATGAATGAAAGGAGCGAGTGCACACGTGAGTCAAAGGAGAGTGCANAGAGGAGAGAAGAACTGTTACAAGAGAGAACATGAATGAAAGGAGCGAGTGCACACGTGAGTCAAAGGAGAGTGCAAAAGAGAAAGAGTGAAAGGAATGAATGTGCAAGAGTGAAAAGAATGAGTGTGCAAGAGTGAAAGGAGCAAGTGCACAACTTCAGTACACGGGATTGCACAAATTGAATGAAAGGAGTGAATAGAAAGTGCAAGAAGTGAGNGAGCAAGTGCACAACTTCAGTACACGGGATTGCACAAATTGAATGAAAGGAGTGAATAGAAAGTGCAAGAAGTGAGTGCAAAGCGTGTGTGCAAGAATGATAGCAAGTGTGAGTGAAAAGGAACGAGTGCGCAAGTGAGGGAAAATGAGTGAGTGCACAAGTGAGCAAAAGGAGTGAGTGTACAGGTGAGCGAAAGGAATGAGTAAACAATTGAGCGAATGGAGAATGTGCAGGAGTGAGCGAATGGAGAATGTGCAGGAGTGAGCGAATGGAGAATGTGCAGGAGTNTAGAAGAGAAGAAATAATGGTGTAATCATCAAGTGGGGAGGAAATGTTAAATAGAAATGTGGCCAAGATTACAGTAGATAGCTAGTTTTCGTTGGCACTGAAAGTGAATCAAGAAATGCTGCTAAAAGACGTCTGGGAAGCAGTTATAGGCCATGAAGATGCATCAGGTTTTGTGCTAGGTTAGTTAGACAGAAATAAAATGATGAGCAAGAAATACCATGATTGCGTTGGCAATAATTTTTGAGAATGTAGGAGAGAATTTTGAGAATGACATTGCAGACATTGACTCGGCGAAGAAGGCATGGAAGAAACTGGATGCGCTGAAAAATGACGGAGGGCTTGTGAATGATGCCATGAATTTGAAACAGTTGACTCACTTGGTCAAGACTAAAGGCATGAGCGTGCAAGAAAATCGTGCAAAGATTAATCGACTGTGAAGGAGAACAACTAAGGTTGGATACAACTTCACTGAGCAACAAGATGCAGGAATGGTTATTTGAAATCTCATAGAGGAATTTGCAGGGTGCATACCTTCACTAGAAGCTGAAATGACGAGCCTGACACAGTCTAAATAAAGGCAAAACTTAACTGAAGAAACAAAAAATAAACTTCAATTACATGAAATGGAGGCACGCACATCAAAACGTGAGGAGGATGGTCCAGGCAATGGTCGTGCAGCAGAAACATCATATCAGGAAAGAAGATGGTTGGCATCCACATGTCAAGAAAGAAGAGGGGAAATAGTACAGTTGCTACAACTGTGGGAAACAAGGCCATGTGTCCAAATATTGCAGAGTGCATCAAAGTGCTGCAACTGTGGGAAATTAGGACAACACTCCAGGGTATGTAGAGAACAGAGGAGAGAAGAACTGTTACAAGAGAGAACATGAATGAAAGGAGCGAGTGCACACGTGAGTCAAAGGAGAGTGCAAAAGAGAAAGAGTGAAAGGAATGAATGTGCAAGAGTGAAAAGAATGAGTGTGCAAGAGTGAAAGGAGCAAGTGCACGACTTCAGTACACGGGATTGCACAAATTGAATGAAAGGAGTGAATAGAAAGTGCAAGAAGTGACTGCAAAGCGTGTGTGCAAGAATGATAGCAAGTGTGAGTGAAAAGGAACGAGTGCGGAAGTGAGGGAAACTGAGCAAGTGCGCAAGTGAGGGAAACTGAGCAAGTGCGCAAGTGAGGGAAACTGAGCAAGTGCGCAAGTGAGGGAAACTGAGCAAGTGCGCAAGTGAGGGAAACTGAGCAAGTGCGCAAGTGAGGGAAACTGAGCAAGTGCGCAAGTGAGGGAAACTGAGCAAGTGCGCAAGTGAGGGAAACTGAGCAAGTGCGCAAGTGAGGGAAACTGAGCAAGTGCGCAAGTGAGGGAAACTGAGCAAGTGCGCAAGTGAGGGAAAATGAGAGAGTGCGCAAGTGAGGGAAAATGAGTGAGTGAGTGCACAAGTGAGCGAAAAGAGTGAGTGCACAAGTGAGCAAAAGGAGTGAGTGCACAAATGAGCGAAAGGAGAGTGTGTACAGGTGAGCGAAAGGAGAATGTGCAGGAGTGAGCAAATGGTCTTACCACTCCCTTGCTTTTGAGCCTAAAATATGAAAATAGCTCCAGGTAGGAAACAGCCTTAATGTTGCTTCTAGCCCTCCACTCACTGGCATGAGTATAATCCATCCTCAACAACATGCCAGAACTACAAGTCATTATCAAACAGCTGTGCTTTTCTATTGAGTCCACCAGTACAGTAATATTGCAGCCCAACGCCATTAGTTTTGTTGCCCTGATAAATATGGGCAGTGCAAGGGCCTATGTCAGTGACAAGAGCATCCTCTTAAAATGTGCTATCTTTCAACAGAGCACCTGGCATTAGTATCTCTTTACCAGTCACATCAAATCTGTCAGCCAGCCACAAACTTTATCAGCCAGCATCCCATGCCATACACCACCACTCACTTTTTTTTCTCCCAGCAAGCTCAACAACTTGCTTCTCAGGCAAGCCCTAATGGAAGAAAGCGCAGATTGTCCCAGACCAATTCATGTGCTACACTGCATCGGTAGCTGATTCATGGGTGCATGACCATTTGATTCGTCATTTGTTCAATGGTGTACATTATTACCAAGAGGTACTGCAATTATCTACTTTTTAATTGAACCTTACCTTTCAATCATTTTTGTTTACAATTCAGTTCAATTTAAAATTTTCTATTAAAGGTGTAATACACTCCACTAACTTGAAATTGAGCATATGGTACTGACCCAAACTTTACTCTTATTCTAATATGCCATTACAAAAGGTGCTAGACGGCATCTGGGGAGGCAGATGGCGTGTACCTNCAAACTTTACTCTTATTCTAATATGCCATTACAAAAGGTGCTAGACGGCATCTGGGGAGGCAGATGGCGTGTACCTAGTACTACAAACTTGTTCCTCACAGCCACGACACAAAATACAAAATACACATACACATTCACATTCAGAGAAAAACTGCTTCCAGCCAAGCAAAGAAGCTAACACCTTTCCTCATCTGTTGCTACTCAACACCAGCCCAGTCCTGTGGGGCATCATGGTAATTAATTTCCCACTGAGAGCTTTTGTCACAACTTTACATAATCCGGTTCACTGCTCATCTATGAACTTATGAGGGAAATAGTATGTCTCTAACAAGCACACAAAGCTGAAAACTCCTCTGCAAATATGAAACAAAATGACATTCACAATACGTACGTTAACTGGATATAAAAATACATTTATTCTTAACTTTCTAACGAACACTACATAAAATTCTCTGAACATTCAGAGGAATAAAATGACACATGGAAGTAATAAATTATATTTATTTCATATAGGGAACACATTAAAATTAACCACTGAAAATTAAAGTTGGTTTTGAAGTCATAATTCTTATCACATATACTCTGATTCAATTCTCACACACTCCACAAAATTAAAACTATTGCCACAGCACACATTCTGAACCAGAGATTTTTTTTTTATTGCTAGATTTTGAAAATTGCACAATGGTGTNAACTATTGCCACAGCACACATTCTGAACCAGAGATTTTTTTTTTATTGCTAGATTTTGAAAATTGCACAATGGTGCTCCCTGTCTCACATCATTATTTATAAAGCTAAACTTTATATGCATCATGGCAGAGGTCCCTGTACCGGGTCAGTGGTGAAGCGAACACACAATGTTAGTACGACTGCAATCATCACAAACACAGTGAGATACAAGCATAAGCATGCACCTCCAACCTTCTATGAAAAACCATAAGCCCGTGCTGCACACCAAAATATCCGCCACAAATATTCAGATTATAATACATATACATACCTAAGTCTTCATCTGTAATGTTCTAATTGAATAACTAAAGAAAAATATTTTGCCGGCAACACCTTATTTTTAGTGCATATGACGCAAAGTATTTTCAGAATTTGTGCCAGGATGTACACAAATAAGATCAATGCACAATCTGTCACACGACACAATTGAAAAGGAGGACCGAAGAAAAAAAAAAGAGTTCGAACGAATGGAACATTTCTTGGGGGACCAAATGTACGCGGACAAATAATACATGCAAGATTGTCTCTAGAGCTGGTTCTCAATGTGAAAGTTGAAGTTAGTTATAAATAGAGGCCCAATTTAATACAGATATAATGCAGCTTCCAGTAAGAGGCAATGCTACAATTTTTTTTTTTAAACGAAATCTTGGGTTGAAGATTTCTGTGTCTACACATTCTGTCTTTCACCACTTCCTCCTCCCTTAGCACTATATGAAAATAATTCTGTCCACTGCCCTCCCCCTCCCTGTTGGTAGAATGGAAGTGTGCTTTTGATGAAAGCCAGAGACTGTGCTGCCTCAAATGGTTACAGTTATGCCACTCTTTCTCTGATTCTGCAATCTAGGNGATTGTCTCTAGAGCTGGTTCTTAATGTGAAAGTTGAAGTTAGTTATAAATAGAGGCCCAATTTAATACAGATATAATGCAGCTTCCAGTAAGAGGCAATGCTACAATTTTTTTTTTAAAACGAAATCTTGGGTTGAAGATTTCTGTGTCTACACATTCTGTCTTTCACCACTTCCTCCTCCCTTAGCACTATANAAACGAAATCTTGGGTTGAAGATTTCTGTGTCTACACATTCTGTCTTTCACCACTTCCTCCTCCCTTAGCACTATATGAAAATAATTCTGTCCACTGCCCTCCCCCTCCCTGTTGGTAGAATGGAAGTGTGCTTTTGATGAAAGCCAGAGACTGTGCTGCCTCAAATGGTTACAGTTATGCCACTCTTTCTCTGATTCTGCAATCTAGGAACACCTAAGAGGATGGCAGCATCAGAGGAAAAGCAGCTTGGCCCAACTTGCATGTTTACAGACAATGGGTGTAGGTGTAAGCTGCTTGTTCCAAATGCAGATAACCATGATGCATGACATGAAATCATGGGAACAAGATTCCCTTTCCGAGCTGGTTGTTGACTTGCTTCTGGAAACTCATTGTCAGCATTTTAAAGTAGATGGCAGACAGTGTCTGAGTTGGTAATTGTATGACGCTCCCCTCAATGTGTATGGGGTTACCATACTTGAGTTCGTCCTGAAGAAACGCAGCAAGGGTCCTCGTCACTAGTTCTACTCGCGGGATGCGCTTGGCGGCTTTGGGTCTGGTGAGTTGGATGGCCTAAGCTAAGAGGAGAACACGTTTTGGAGAACTAACTAAAAACTTGTTCTCCAAACCACCCAGATTGGTTATCAAATGACCCCCCCAACCTTTGAAACAAACTGGTGCACCCCAAACTGCTAATCAATTCCACAGTCAGTAATATCACCACCCCCAGGGTGTCTCATCCTTGCAATAGCCCACATTGTATTTCTTGTGCTATACACCAGTCTTCCACCTCCTCCAAAAGCAAGCTCACCAATCAGACTTTCCTATCCAGGGCAGGTACAACTGTGCAACAAAAATTTTTATCTACCAGCTACAGTACGTTCACTGCAATGCAGAGTACATTGGCCTTACCACAAACACTCTCAGACAGAAAATGAATCGCCATAGAGTGGACACTAAACAAACCATAGCTGGGGCAAATGTAAATTTGCAGAAGCCAGTTGCAGCACATGTAGCATCTCACAACCAGAACTTTGACTCCTGTTACACAACCAGAGTGATGAGGGCAGTACCTTTTTCTAATAATAGTGCAGAACTGCGATGCTGGGAAGTGGCTCACCAATACATCACCAAATCCAGACAGACACCTGGCTTAAACATAAGGTAACCCCTCCGCCACATTTGAAATTTCCCACCTCACCATAGTTCGCCTCCTGGCTGCTAGGTTCACTGTTTGCCAACCACCACTCACCAGACTGCAATGTGCCACCGCTCATAGCTTGATGAAGCTAGTCTAGCCAGCAAAACATTGCACGACCGCGCATCCCCCCGGACAATGTGTTCGTCTGACTTTCGTTCGTGTGTCTAACTGCAAGTATCACCCTGTGAGTACTTCTGCATTGTCTACTTTTTATAATGAAATCAGTAGCATAGCGGCTTATTAGCTCCATATCTTATATATATATATATATATATATATATATATATATATGTGTGTTGTGTCCGTTCGTTCGGACGCATATAACTCCCGGAAAAATTAACCAATTTTCATTCTGCTTTTTTATAAACCTTCCTTTCGTTCCCACGAGTGTTTGTAAACCTTTCTTTTTATCTGCAAAAAGCTCATTTTTACCATGCTTTCACGTCTGGAAGCGCCTTTGTTGACAGCTGTCTGTTTGAACATTTCAGTTTGTTGTTCTCAATGTTTTTTTTACATATATACATATACTTATATATATACACACACATATACATATACTTCTTTCAATTGATTTCACAGAAATGAATAGAACCAAAATATTGTATGCCACAGCTATGCGTGGCTGGGTAAGCTAGAACTGAATAAATTTTTTTCAGTGTTTTTTGTTAACTTACTTTTTAAAAACTATTTATTTGTAATTACTTATCAATTTTTGTTGGTGAAGTGACTAATTGTGCCATTATTTCATGGAGACCATGTTACAAAAGTTCAAAAATAAGATTTTCAGTATAAAGTCCTTTTATTACTAAGTATACAAGTTGAGACTTTATTGATATACATACGTTATAACAAGAATTTATTGTATTTGAATTCAATTATCTCTCTGGCTCATCCAATTTCCTCCTCTTCTTTTAATATCTATACACCTCTGAAAACTTTCAGAAACTTCATAGTTATTTTTAGCCATCTCAAAGCATTCGTTCAATTTTTTGATAGGTTTGTACTGGTAACTCAAAATTTCCAAATGAGGAGAAAATTCGACATATAGTGTCTTCAGCCACCAAGCAATTTCTCCTTCACTCCTTAAACTAGCAATTTTCAGATAATAGATAATATTTGAACACGTATATAAAAAGTAACAAATAGTTGCAGATGTCACATAAAAAAACATGCAACAGGCTTATTAGTAATACAATTAAGAACCACTGGTGCAGTGTGAAGATTTTCATTCCATAAGAACAGGACCACTGCAAATGAAGATGGCAGGAAGATACTTGATGACAGCACACATGCTCAAGAATAAACACAAACTATATCCAGTCTGTGTGCATATTTAGTGTAGAATGTATTAAACAATTTTTGGAGCTTAAAAGAAGTGCTTAAAAATTATTAGTCTACAAAGGCATCCTCAAATTTTTTCATCAGTTTGCAAATTTATAAGTTGAATATGAGCAGTGAGGAACACTAAGTAAGACCTTTGAAATCCAATTCCATACCTAACGGGTACATGAATGTGGTAATGATAATGTAGAATTCCACCTAGCCACCCCCCCCCTTTCCACTTCCCACGCATGCACGCACTCACTCTCTCTCACTCTTTTATAATGTTCATGAGCAAAAATATTATTATTTAAGTGTTTTATACCAACTACACTTGGCTAACACTAAATGCTGGTCAGAAAATTTAAACATTTTCTTTAATAACCAAAAAAGAATTCTTTTTAAATGTATTTTGCAGTAAATTTTTTTTACGGTCCATTATTTTTCCTGTACATATTAAGGAAAAGAAAAAGTAATTCTGGTGCAGTGATAAGTCTTAAGGGAAGTGACCTTGTAAAAAATTTCAAATGCCTCCAGGTCACGCCTGGGCATAAGGAAGCATTGTGTCTGGCCCTCCCAAGGTTGCGATATATGCTAACGATTTCCCTCGCTGACACTGTGGCCTTACAAATACCTTCTTCCCCTGTGCTGCCTCAGTTTCATCCCCCCCCTTGCCCTTGCTGTATGCTGGCGCTTCACCTCTGCCATCATACATGTGCCATGTACACATTGCCTGATCACTAACCTCCCAGAGAGAGCTACGCTGACTGAGCATGTGCAGGACTTTCAAAACTCGGCTTGAACTCGGTGACTGCTTACTGTCAATTATATACGGTGTAACTTAGCATACACACGTTACGTGTATTTCCGTATTATATTGCACAAAAAACACTGACTTTAATTCAGCCATTACCACTTTGAATTTAAAACCAATATTCATTTTCATGCACTTCAACAATAAATTGCATGTTAAATACTACTTATTAGCCTGTATGGCATTGTTAATAAAGCATCTTAATTGAACATTTTGCAATTGTATTTATCTGGTTTACTAGTAACTGTATATTTTGGTGATTACATATTTTTCATTTGCACTCAATGTACCCTCACACATATACACCCAGACTTCTTTCCTCTGTGTAAATAAGCAATTGGTACAAACTGTATGCAAAAAAACTTCCTTCACATTTATGGAGATAAAAATTGTAATAAAACATGGTCTTACATTTGGGTAAATCATAAATACATAATATTCTTTAAAAGGGTGTTCCCAAACTAAAAAAAAAAAATTGTGCATCTGAAACCTAGACGCACAGGACTACCATGGATAACATTAAGCAAGCACGTCAAGTGCNAGTGTTCCCAAACTAAAAAAAAAAAAATTGTGCATCTGAAACCTAGACGCACAGGACTACCATGGATAACATTAAGCAAGCACGTCAAATGCCTCTATTCATACAGGAGCATCCTCCTAACCCTCCTGCTGCTACATCTAACAACACAATCTCCGCTGAAACACAGTGGGCCACTAGCATTTACCTCAAAAATAAGCTGGTCCATCCCATGTAATGCTTCAATGTATTGTCAATCTACACACATGGCTCTACCTACAAGTACGAATCACTGAACAACTAACTGTATGGGTGTCTACGCTACTTTATTAGTTGAACGGGGCATGTTTCCATTTATTTTTCTTGCTTTTATATTAGCTGCATGATTCACGAATTCAGGAAAAAGGATAAAAATTAATAAATATTCTGCCGTGACAGTGTGCAAGGGGTACATAAACCCCACAACTATGTGCAATTAGTGCAAGATTTCCAAACAGCAAGTGCAGTATCACGACAAACACACAATAAAAAATTAATGTCGTTACGGGTGCTACTCACCACGTGGGTGCAACTCTTGTCCGTCAGCTCAACAACACCACCTCCGTTCTCCTGCAAGATCTCGGTCATGTGTTCTCGCTCATCATCCGAGAAGCCATAAAAGCACACCCAAGCCCCGTGGAACAGATTCAGCTTGTTTGCCATCTACCACAGACAAAACATATGCACAACCAATTACAATCACAAAGAACTACCATCTTTCAGCTTTTAATATTGAGAACGAAACTTTATTTCTGTTTATGTAAAATTACTTCAACAATTTTAACTGACCTTTAAAAAATTGTAGCAAATACAGGAAATGAAACAGCAGATTTTACACTACAGTTGTGCCCAACTGTCCCAGTTAGAGGCTAGAAACTTTGTCAAAAAATGTAATGAATCTGATGGGGAGGGCAATGCAATGAATCTGATTGAGAGTGCAACAAATTATTTTTCAGCAAATTTCCCTTTAATTTTTTTACGGTACCTAAAACAGTCATAGAAAGATGGTTGCTATGAATGGAGTCAATATAGACTTGTGACACACACGTAACGTAAATAGTTGTGGTTTAAGTTGAGATTTTATATGTGATTAATACGAAAACATGTAGTCTATCATTAGGCAAACATTTTAAATCATGTTTAAATCACATATCACACTAAATTGATGCAGTTCATAGCGTGGTATACAGTGGAACCACGTTATAGCGATAGTCGACAATGGCAAAATAAATTATCGCTATAGCAAGTTATCGTTATAACACAATTTATATATATTTTTTTAGTGTACGAAAGTGTTGTGCCCAAGTTTACTGTGTATAATGCACAGTGTTGCCCTTCCGACCAGGAGGTTCTTACGGGCTGCCCTTGTAGATCCTGTGTTTAAAGAATGCCGTAAACTATGCGTATGAAGTGTATGTAACGACCGGCAGACGCGCGCAACGTGTCTTCCTCCTTTTTTCTTCCCCTCACCAAAATTTCCAGGTTGCGGGATGGAGTTAGTTGCCTACCAATCAGAGCGCTATGTCACTCCTTGTCTCTCTCTTTCACCTACCTCTTCTTCTATCTAACATTTTACAAAACTGTCACACCTCAAAGCAGAGCTTCCACATGTTTAAGTTTCCCCTCCACTCCCTTTCGCATTCATGTTGCCGATCGATAAATTCCTCTAAACCTTCTTTGTTTCCGTGCAAGGCAGAGGATAGCCAGCCTCTCAGGTTGAGAAGAAAGAAAAAGGTGACAGGACTTTTTTTTAGGGGTGACATTCCAACACGGCAAAAAAAAAAAAAAAAAAAAAAAANAAAAACCAGCAAGTCGCCACCATTCCCCTCCCCTCTTCTGCATTTTTTCCAGCGTACCCCTCTTTTCTTGGTCTCGAATAGCTCTACTCTCATTCGTACCTCTCCCCTCCACTATAATATCATCTTCCTTATCCCTCACAACACCTGCCCGCTCTTATTCTAGCTCCGGCCGACGCGAGTGTCGCCACACAGACTAACAAAGGTTGGCTCGCGCGTGGCAAGTGGGCGAATGTCACTTGCTATATGACGTGTTTAAACATTTTAAAAATAGGAGTTTAGAAATGTTTCTATCGCTATAGCGAAAGGCTCCATTGACAGATTTTCGTTATAAACAAAGTTAAATACCTTTCAAATGATAGGAAAATGACAGTGCATTTAAATACTATCGCAATAGCGGATGTGTCGCTATAGGCCATACTCATTATAGCGCGGTTCCACTGTAATTACGATGGAATCCTCTGCTGCTTCAATTCTTTCAGCAATGTTAAGTCATCTGCTGCAGACTAAAGTAAACTCACACAAACAGCTTAACTACACTATTATACAGCTGCGACTACACGCACACACATTATTTACAAGAACATTTGCAAAATACAACCAAACCAAGAGACAGTCAGAAGCATTGGTGCTGCAATAAACAAAAATCTGCAGCCCTCCTCAATCACAGCGCAGGGGGGCTTCACGGACATCCTTTTATAATTTCCCACTTTCTACCTGTGTGACCGTGACGCCGATATTAATAACCCAACCATGATATTCCAACTTTTAAAAGCAGTGCAAATTCTTTACTATTAAATTCCTTTGGTGCCAATTCTGAACTACAAAGATTTCAACAATCAAAAAAAGATTCCAACTATTCTGAAAAATTCAAGTACATTTTTCCTCAGCATTTCAAATTCTGTACATTTCCTGATCACTGTACATTTTGGGAAGGAAAACTTATCATTCTAACAGCTTGAACCACAGAGTGTGAAATACCACAATTCAATTAATTATAACTTATTAATATTCTTATGCATTTCAATTATTTTCCATGTAAGTAATTTTAATGCTACATTCTACTTGCATCAAGTTTTTATGTCATCTACCACATACTACATGTTGCAAAATATTTAAGTGTGCAATTTTCTTTAATATTTTAGTTTCAATCCTGTAGGGCATTTAAAATAAATTTTGAATCCAGCTTCTTTAGTTTCACAGAAGAAATGAATTATTCTCTGTGCTTCAATCTGAACCAACACATGTGGTAATGTTTAATTAAAATTATTTTGATCATATTTCCAACATTCCATTGCCACTTAAAGCTAAGTCATGTTACACTCTGAGAAAAGAACTGCTTTGATATGTTGACTACAGGACAGTCTGCAAACGTACCAGCTCTTCGTCAGTGGCATGGACAGTCAGGTTGTTCCGCTGCTCCCAGCAGGCATCCACCCACGCCTCAGACATGATGGGCACACGGAACGTCACAGCATACTGGTACTTCTCCCCGGTACAGCAGTTGGCCACTAGGTGAGTCACCTTCGTCACCATTGTACGGCGGATGCTGCCGCCCATGCTGTGGACGTACATTGCCAGCCGCGCCTGCAAACCACCAGCCCCTAATCTTCACAACACACAACCAAAAGTTATAGATCTGCACAGACAAATTTTTTTCTCCATACTACATTATATGGTTTTACAAAAGCAAAACTTTGCTATGTGCTTTTAATAGTCAGTAAATCATAGCCTTGGAAATCAGGGTGTCAGCTGAAATTCCATTTTGAAATTCCCTGAATTTTCCGTTTTCTAGGTGGAATCTTCCCATTTTCCCTGACCTATTTTCAGGACCGAAACCTTAAAACCCTATATTTTCCCACCGCTAACAGAACAAATATGCTATCAGTGAAGTTTAATTAAATTACACTGCAACAGACCAAGCAAGCAGGGCCAACAATTTATTCAGTCCATCGATATTTCTCGCGATACACACTATTGACGTCACACAATTGCCCAATACTTTATTTTGTACGTAAAGGACCTATATCACTTGGCAAAGGTGTATTATTGCCAGTTCACAAACTTAAAAATTGAAATTTTAAAACTCATATGCTTATACAACAAACTCCCAATTATTTGGTTGCGGATTATTAGGTTACCGGGTTATTTGTGCATTACTAACGAGTCAAAATAAGAACTTAAGTAGTTATGTTTAAACCAACAGCCTAAAAATGACATTCAAAACAACTTATTCAAGTCAATTTATGACAAAATATTCTCTATAAATAAAAACTGTAGTTCTTGAAATTTATTTTCAGTGTTCCTTCGTCGGCCAAACCATACCAAATCTTACTACAATTTATTTATTTACGACAAGTTTTGCCAACAATTATTTGTAGAGTCGTTTGCAAATCACAACAGACCAAATCCAGCAACTAATAGTTTCCGATAATAATCGTGCCCATCAAAATTCTGCCATGTATATAGATAGCCTCATACTGAATACTATTCACAATAACAAGATCATAGATTATTCGTTACATTGTCACAGATTGTATGAATTGTTCTCATTGTCGCCAATCTAAGAGAGCAGTATATACCCAAGAAGAAGGAGTCCATAGAACCAAAAAACTGTTGCGGTTTGTAAACAATACTATCAATAGCACCAGTTGTTAATTATATGCATTGTTTTTCATTCACATAGTGATAAAAAACTGCTGATGCACATAAATCTTTGGCGAATGTATCGTCTGGTTTGAATGGTCGTTACGGAAAAAGAAAGATCAGCAATCACTGAATGTGATCAGCAATCACTGAATGTGATCAGCATTTAGCATTGTTTATATGGAAATTTTGACAGGACCAAAACTAATATTGGGGAAATACGGTAAAACGTAAGTAACGGAAACAAATAATTGAAAATCCGCTATACCCAAACATATGTTTGATAAAATGTGATTACTTAGTTTCTTTTAATCTGCTATATTGCTCATGTTCCCCACTTATTTACAGTAATTACATTACCTACCATATATTCATGTAACAAACAATTTTTGTAGAGTAGCTATTATTTACAGTCTTTCTGACCCAGGTAAAAATTCCCTCACATTTCCCTGTCAAAAGAAAGTCCCTGACTTTTCCTTGTGGGTGGACAATGTATTATCACATAATATCTCAACTAATAAATAATAAATAAGACTGTCTCCCCAAGTTTCTGTTTTCTCAGATTTTTTTTAAATATATTTTATTTAAGAGCAAACATTGTGAGAGATTACTGAAGCTGCTCATGACTTCAGTACTTAAATTATTAATTTACAATGATTTATTAAAAAGTTTAATGCTTCAAGCAATAAAATATGCCCCAATAAAGAATTTTAAAAAATCAACTTATCTTTTGTAACACTAAAACACCACAAGGATAACTACGATAGCTGGTTAGGATATTATGGTTAAAAGGAATAACAAGACTTTAAACTCCAATCTGCAACAGACTCCGCACAATCTAAAAGCATAATCCCTGGCACAGTCTGCAGAGTTCAATTTTTCACCTTTTTGTAAAGCTGTTTATCCAAATGTTAATAGTCTTTCCAAAACACTTGTGATGAGGGAGTTACTTGTATCTGAGTGAAATACAGACATAAATATAGTTGCATAACTTACAAATACAGGGAAGACTATATCAAGTGTAAACATTTGCTCGAATAATCAAATTACTAACTTTCCAGTTGACAGATTACCTTGCACTTAACAATAATGCAATAATTGTGATAAAGAAAAATCATGTTTATTTATAATTTTCTGTTAATGTTTCATGCTTAAAGCTATAAATACTTATTTTCTACAGCAATACGATTTGAATATGAACTACAGCAAAACCTCTTATTTACATTCTCAGTATTTGCGTTTTTCCCACGGTTTGCACCATTTTCTTCAGGTCCTGTTTATGTGCCATTAGAAGTAATGTAACACTTTCCCCCAAATTGCAGCATCACAATACTTGTTATATTCCCGCTGTTAACGCCTTGCAAAACACATACAAACTGCTTATTTACATCCTTGTTTCTCCATCACAGATAACAACCACAAGTTCGAAAACCTTTGTTCTGAAATTAATTTTTGGATTGCATACGAGATGTTCAATGGGAGGGGTAACTTACTACGCGCGTGAAGACTATTTTACATTGTGCCTGAAACGTGCCTCAAAGCTAGATGGTGGCATGTGAATATTTATTCCTTCAAAAGCACGAGTGGTAACACTGCGACTGCTGTATCCACATCAAAACTGTTTTTTTTAACCTGTGTCTTTTATTCTATGGATATTTCCTACGATAAAGGTTAATGTACATCTAGCTGACGTCCAGTAAATAAATGTCTGCAGTACGTTGTTTTAATTTAAACATAACATCTGACCTACTTTTCATTTTATTTTATGAACTGCTCATTTGTGAAAAGCGTAAAAGTGTGTAAAATAATTTTGGTTGCAGATAAACTAAAAATAATATCAAAGTTCAATAAGCACGTGGATACACGTGTTTATCTTGCAAAAGAACTATGCATTCCAGTTAGCATGTGTTTACAAACAGAAATACTTCTGAGATGTGGTGGTATTTTTAATATGTGATTTGTACCACTGTTGTGCTTAAGACACTTAAGTTCAAAAAAATGGAAAATCCTCTTAAGATTATTTTTTGGATATTGTTTATCTTATTAGTGGATCATGCTTTATTTACTTTGACAATCTGATGTAACTTTTATGTGCAAGTTGAAGACTGAACTTTTTTTATTTAATTTACACTGGTTATGTCAGTGAATGAAGCATGTAACATCACAAATCTCAGAATTGGCAACTGGAATCACAGCTTGGTTTTACTCACTCAGTAGACACTTGAAATTTAAATAAAGATGCCATATTAAAAATAAAATAAAAGAATTCACATCTTGGATTGGTTCCTCCGTATTTTTATTCCAAGTTAAACAAAACAGTTCACATTCTTCGATTTATTAATGCAGAGTCACGAAATGCTTAACAAGACAGTAAAGCAAAGAACAGCGCCGCAGAGTTAATTAATTATTCATGTTGCTCAAAAAACTTGCATCGCAAGACAATTACAAAGGCTTGAGGGACATCAGCTACCTCCTGGCACTCTAATGACCTCCCACACCTGCAAAAATAATTTAGTAAAATTAATATAGTAAAATAAATATAGTAAAAAAAAATAAGAAGATGAGGTTACAGGTACTTGCCGGCGTGGGCGAAATTTGCCACGCTCCACGTGCCTTCTCCAAGAGGTGGTTGTCAACTGTTAGCGGGCGGCAGACGCACCCGGCGTAAATCGCCACACGCTCTACACCCACTCCTCGCACCAGAGTGCCAAAAACCTAACCAAATAAGGGCATGGCATGGTACGGAATCCCTTCGGATACCGTGCGAACCCCTGTCAAACCACCTTCCCACGCCAGCCGAACTCTGTCGTAGTAAAATAATCAAATTTCTAGAACATTGTAGAAGGAAAAAATGACTACGAAAGCGGTAAAAGTCTACGAAAGCAGTAAAAACTTTTATCTCCAATTACTGACGCAACCTCAACTGCGATTTCGGAAAAAGCAAACACATGACAGATAATCATTCTAACACGGCCAAAACTTCAAATACTGATAAGCTATTATAATTCCTTGAAATACAAAAGAAAATTAACCAAATGTCCCAATTAAATTAATGTATACTGTATCATTACAAGTTTTATTTAATTTAAGTCAAAATCTGGCATAATTTTTTTTGTGTGGGTTGAAGATTGATGTTATACTGTAATTGTAATTGTTTTTTAAATAACTAGAAAGTGTTTACTGCAGAAAAACACGAGATACAGGAAATAAGGTATGTACTGACGAACTTTTAGAGCTTTCCCTCAATTTACACTTGTTTTCCTTTGCCCCCTTGAAAAGTGTAAATAAGTGGTTTCGCTGTACAGTACATCCATAATACATAAATATAACTTTGCTTCCTTGTGTATGCCACTTTACATTCAGAAGAGTGAATATGTTCAACTAACATGTCTTCCACACAAATGCACAGTTTAAAACATAAAGTGCCAGGTTAAAGAATAGAGCTGTACATTCTCCTTTCCATGTCTAACTGTAGAACTGGATAAGGAAGAATTATAACAAAGGAATTTGTGTGTTGCTAATGGTGTGATGGTAACAAAGAGTCCTGCACATCACGTGTTGCCGCTGTAGACATAATATTTCTACAAGTTATCAGAATACAAAGTGCTGCTGTTTAGTATAAGATATGCAAGCTCCTACTACACTAAAATTACTCTAACTTGTTTTGTGGCAATAACTTTTCAACCATGTATACAAGTGTTTAATGTCTTCATAAAGGAATTTTTTTGGAATTGGTATTAATGCAGCACCTATTTTTTGCACAAATTCAGTCAAGTACGTGCTGGCATTATGTATTCCAGTAAAGATAGTACCATGATAGTTTTCTACATCTGATGTCTTCCACTCCTATGCCAAATAATCTCTACATGTATTGGCAATAAAACAATACCATTTTTCATGCTATACAAAATTATTTAAATCAATAAAAATATTCACTGTATAGTTTTTAAATGGGTACAATCTATCTAAATTACATAACATAATAATTAAGACTTTAGAAATACCTAGAAAATTATTCAGTAGTAAATGCTCTGAATGCCATCATCAATAAGAAAGTATGACTAAGACGAGGGAGAGTGAAGAAGAAATGAAGGAGGGACATCAGGGGAAACAATGAGGTGGTTAAGTGAGGTGGAGATCACAGCAACAGCTGGAGAGACGTACCAGGTCTTCCCTGACACGGAAACCCGTGAAGCAGACGACCACTCCAGACATGGTGAGGCTGTAGACAGGGCACTTCCTGCATGGCAGCGGCTCCCCTCTGCCAGCACATTGCCGCAGAATCATTGGGCTCACGATCCTGCCAGACAGGGGCCTCAGTCAACACTTAAGCCACTACAGTAGTATATAATTTGAGAGAACTGGACCATACCTCCAATTTTTCATAAAAATTTCAAGAAATTAATTTAAATTCTTAAATTTCTCAAAAGAATATAAAAAAAATAAATAAATTAATTTCCTAAAAATTTTTAATAAATCAATTTTTTAAATTTATTTGTAATGAATAAAAAGAATAAAATAACAAAAAGTGTGGTAAAGAAAAATTTATGAATTAATTTTATTATAGTAACTTGTAAAAATATTAGGGATGTGCAAAGCTTAAAAAATTTGAGGTTGAAACGAAAACTTCTTTCCTTAGACTTCAAAGATTACAGAAATTTTTTCCTTTAATGAATATCATTGATAAACTTCCATATTTTGTGATTTTAGCCCATTTTACACACATTAACTACTTAAGCTCACCTGTAATATAACTCTGAATACCATTAAGTGAACTACTATTTCCATGAAGAATTATATTAACTGACGTTAATATAATTTATACTGATGCATTACAACATAATGCAACAATAATAATTTTAAAAAAATTACATCTTTGCTGAAAATTTAAAAAAAATTTTCACATGAAATTTAATTTGAATGTACTTATTGAACTCGGAACAAAAGCAGTGTTTAATGTTTTTGTAGTTAAACGCCAACGAATCTACAGAATATACAATCCAAACGGCACTAACGTCATGGTTCCAGAAAAATATTTTCCATGGCAACTAATATTAAGGTACAAAACTTAAAATTTATATGTTTGAGAGTTCAAGCATACTTGCTACTAGAAAGGCACACTGTTCTATGTACTACTGGCAAACAAACATCTTTTGGCACCGGCGCACAATTTGTTCATATGAAATGTAATCTCTGCAACTTCAGCACCTAGGTGTAGAGGGTGTATCTGGGTAACACATTGATATGTTGGAAGTGTATGGAGTGTAAAAGTCACCACCCAACTGCCTGAGAGCTAATTTGTAAAACTGTTTTCATTAAATTTTCTTTAATTAAATTGATTTAATTAATTCTAACTCAGTATGTGTAAATTTATAAAAAAACATATTTATCATAATTATTTAATAGATCTTATTTTTTTTATTATTTATTTAGAAATAAAAATTGCATATTATGTTATGACCTATTAGGTAATTTTACTAAATCTAAAAAATAAGTAGGTTATAAAAGTAAAAATATTAAATGTTGCAAATAATTAAATATTTGCTAACTCTTTTTTAATTTGTCCGAGATAGTGAATTTGGGTTAACATTTACGAGACGGTCTGTTGTATATATTATCACACTTTAGACGTTATAGCTAACATATTCGAGTTGGAAATATGACGTTAGAATTACTTAAAAACTTTTCACGCGTGTCTCACTTTCTACGGAAACAAGGAGATGGGTTTCGAGAGAACAATATGGCGTATAAATTACTCAGACGAACGATTACCGGCCGAATATAAATTACCTGTAATCCAAATCGTTGTGCATGAAATATATGTTACTTTTAAAATTATGCAGAGCTCGTGGAAAAATATAACTATTGGCATCTGTTTGTAAATTCGTTATATATCGCGCAGGAAAGCGATTCATTTCTGGCTGGTAATACCTCGCAAAATATCCGACAGATGGCGCGCACAGCAAGTCACGGCAAAGTTAGGAGCAACCCTTTTTTTGGTCAACAGATAGCGACTATTTTAAAGTTGATAGTTCTTATATAACGGGCTGGAAATATATTTCAAATTCGTGTCGTTTCATCAAATTATTAGAAAAAATAATTCAACAATATTATGCAATATTTCTGTATGCTTTTGGAATTAATATCAAGGAAGTGTTGAAAGCGAGGTTGGAGGGGGATGATACGACGCGAAAAAGCTTTCTGCAGTTAGCACAACTTCAGAAAACTTTTCCACGTGGTATCGTTCTATTGTACATTTCATTCTGAACACCTATACATAACTACATTATCACGAAGTTTAGTTTTTAACACTAACAACCATTGTTTTGTGACCTTGTAAAATTAAATGTATTAATAAATCTAAGAACTCTTTCTTATCAGCGTATTTTCTGCTTTTCTGATGTGCATCGGCAGTGCACTCAGAATAGCCAACGTAATTTTAACTTTTGTTTGTTTCGTATACGTTAAGTTGCCACTCACTGACTGTCAGAAAGTGGCCTTCTTATACCTATGGACCATAATTGATGCAATGTGGGGTTATTTAACTGATCCTTCCTAATACCCTTAATACTCCAGGTATGAGACCCTTTAAAATGACAGGACCTTGAATTCTTGTCCTCCGTACCTTCAGCAATTCGCCACTCTTTTCTTGTTGGCATTCGCAATGATGACAGAATGGCTCACATGGCCTCCTAGAATATGCATCTGCATTGCTGTGAGGTGTCTAGATCTGTATTGTATTTCAAAGTCATATTCTTGAAGATGCTTTATCCACCAGGATATTTTACCTTTAGGGTTCTTGAAATTAAGTAGCCAGAGTAATGAAGCGTGGTCTGTTCTTAGAATAAAATGTCTGCCATAAAGGTAGGGGTGAAAGTGTGAATTGCCTTCACCATGGTCAGAAGCTCCCTGCATATAACACAGTAATTTCTCTCAGGTTTAAGCAATACGTTACTGANAGGTGAAAATGTGAAATTGCCTTCACCATGGTCAGAAGCTCCCTGCATATAACACAGTAATTTCTCTCAGGTTTAAGCAATACGTTACTGAAGTATTCTAGAGGTCTCTCCTTCACATCCTGAATCTGAGATAAAACAGCTCCAACACCTACATCACTAGCATCAGTATCCAAAATGAACAACTCTCACTTTTCAGGAATGCCAGGACAAGTAGAGATACCAGAATTCCCTTTAACTTACTAAAAGCAACTTCACACTCAGGGGTCCAATNACCCTCACTTTCCAGGAATGCCAGGACAAGTAGAGATACCAGAATTCCCTTTAACTTACTAAAAGCAACTTCACACTCAGGGGTCCAATGCTACAAAAAAAATTAATTGGGCATTTAATACAGTAAACTCAGATTACCGGAGGCAGCTTAATCAGGTTGCGGCTTAACCGTGGAGCCACCAGTTCAAAGTCAAATATTGAACAGCTGCCGGCAGTCGCGTGCCACTGCTATTAATAACCCATGCACACACTGTTAATTACCAGGTTGCAGTTGACAAATGCAATACTGTTTTATTTTAATATTAAAAGTATTCTGATACTATATTTACACACGTTTTTAAGAGTGAATATATGTGAAACTTGGACGTATTAGGAATTTGGGGGTCAGACAGCACATTTTCATTCATAACAATAAAGTATTTTAAAATTAAAACTGACGTTGGCTTGTCAAAAAAGCAAGATAGTGTAGTTTACAGTAGTTCGTACACGCAGAAGCTATTTATAAAATAACAGTGGCACCAAGTGCGAATGGATGACAAAATATCACATTAACATAAATATTAATTGCCACAAAAATGATTCCATCGCAAGCAACATGTGGTTTTAATAAATTAAAACATTTTTTCCGCGTTGTTGCTAAAGTGAGAGGGGAGTCGGGACAAAAAAAATGGAGAAATGCCTTAGAAAGACTTGGCAATTGCAAATTGTTAGCAAGCTGAATTGCTTCACATGGAAATATGTTAGATTAAAATATTTAGAGAGCTCGTGGAAAATTTAAAACTCTTGAGAATTCGTTCGCATATTTGCATTTTACAAATGAAAAACAAGTCATTTCATGAGGGCGTGCTCTTCCAAAGCGAGCTGCTTGCACTGGCCAACAGATGGCAGCACGATCACCTATTTCGCTGCTGTCTCGCAAAAGTATATCTATCATGTCCTTTTAAAAGTAAATTTTTCATCTCACGCGGGCTCAAAACAACTCTGGTTTGAAATATATTACATCAAATTAATGTAGAAACATTTGAAAAACACTCTGCGATAGATGTGCAGCATCTTCAAATAATATGAAGCATGCACGTGGTGACATTAGCTGCAAGTTCTAGCTACAGCCTATGAAGAAAACATAGTAACTATCGCATACAGTGTTTATTTCGTTTAAACACCTATACATTATTATGGAATGAAGTTTAATTTGTTACACTAATAACAGCTGTTTTGTAGCGATATAAAATACATAGACATTTTGTCTACGATCTCCTTCCTGCCCGCATATTTCTCTGATGTCTGTTGTGCAAATGTCAAAATAGCCAACATGAAATTTTCTTGCAATCGTTCACGCATCAGCTGATAAGGATTTTGTGTATTTGATTATGATATAATTTATGACGTTGCCACACACTGACTGTCAAAAAGTTGAATTCTTGGAAGACTATATTATTTGGTTACATAAGCTACATGTACAGTATGTAGGCCTTAAGTAAACAAACCCCCCCCACCCCCCAAATTTCTTAAACCGCACATATTGGTTATCCGTTAACCCTTTGCCAGTCATTAACCTGGAAAATCGGCAGTATACTGTAATTAAAATTTGCCAGAAATGCGTTTTCCTGGTTATAATTATTGTGGTCCTTTCAGAAAATTAAATGAAAGATAAGAAAGAGGTGATAAAAGAATTAATATATAAGATGAAGCTCATACATATGATATTGTTATAAAGATCATAATGATTCACAATCTCAACATAAAGCTAATAAAATTATACAAAAAGAAGCAAAATAAATTATGTTAGATAAAAAATACTCAACAGCTGCCACCTTTTATCTTATTAAATATATTCAAAGAGAAAAAAAATAGTGAACTTGGTCAAAAATAGCATTTTTAGGGCTTTCCTGCACAGTTTCCTTCAAGGGAAGGAGAAATATACAAGTGGCATCTGTAATCCATTGTCTTACATAGCACGTAATAACATCCTACTTTACAGATCCAATTTGCGAGAAAATTCAGCCCCCCAAAAATGCATATTGCAGTATTGAGAGTCAGCCACACTGCTTCCTTATAGCCAGATGTAACCGCAAGGAATTATAAATTTTTTAACAGGGATTTCCCTAAAGCACAAGGATAGTAAGAAAATAATCACGCACACCTTTGTTTCTGATGCATAATTGACTCATACGCAGGCCCAGAGAACTCCTGCAACACAAACAATGTGATGTGGCTGTCATCATCCACATACTCTGCACCAGTCTCGGACGTCACCACCGGTAAACCGAATGCCTGCAAAAAATACAATGCTATGTGCAAATCATTCAATCTTATTAATCAAATGTGTAAAAAACATGCAAATATGCTTCGTAACTACCTCCTCTCCTCAAAAACACACAATTAAATATTTATTAAGAATTTATTATAATAATAAGCAGTATTATAAATGCCAAACTCCAACTTATGGTAAAGTATTAATATTGCACTGATGATAATCTACTAAAAAAGCCAAGAAAGTCAAACTTGCACAAAAGTACCCAATATCACACACGTAGGCATATAGCTAATATGTTTACATTGATTCTTGCTGGAAGAACAAGTGTCTGTACCAAAATGTAAATAAAAACCATATAAAGAATTTGCACTTTGTGTATTCTCCACATGATATAGGTGCTTATTGTTTCAAGTCCTCATTCCATGTCATGTGATCTAATGAAAAAATTTTGCCCACTTAGTTTTTGTTCAAATTTTGCTAATATAATGTACCAACAGCATCAGTAAAAAAAAAAAATATTCTACATTTTTATATTTTAGCAGCAGTATTTATCAAAATTACAGTCCTCTAAATATTAAAAATTTCTAAATTTTCCNGCAAGATAGTGTAGTTTACAGTAGTTCGTACACGCAGAAGCTATTTATAAAATAACAGTGGCACCAAGTGCGAATGGATGACAAAATATCACATTAACATAAATATTAATTGCCGCAAAAATGATTCCATCGCAAGCAACATGTGGTTTTAATAAATTAAAATTTTTTTTTCGCGTTGTTGCTAAAGTGAGAGGGGAGTCGGGACAAAAAAAAATGGAGAGTTTGCCTTAGAAAGACTTGCAAATTGTTAGCAAGCAGAATTGCTTCACATGGAAATATGTTAGATTAAAATATTTAGAAAGCTCGTGGAAAATTTAAAACTCTTGAGAATTCATTCGCATATTTGCATTTTACAAATGAAAAACAAGTCATTTCATGAGGGTGCACTTTTCCAAAGCGAGCTGCTTGCACTGGCCAACAGATGGCAGCACGATCACCTATTTCGCTGCTGTGTCGCAAAAGTATATCTATCACAAAAGTAAATTTTTCATCTCACGCGGGCTCAAAACAACTCTGGTTTGAAATATATTACATCAAATTAATGTAGAAACATCTGAAAAATACTCTGCGATAGATGTGCAGCGTCTTCAAATAATATTAAGCATGCACGTGGTGACATTAGCTGCAAGTTCTAGCTACAGCCTATGAAGAAAACATAGTAACTATCGCATAGAGTGTTTATTTCGTTTAAACACCTATACATTATTATGGAATGAAGTTTAATTTGTTACACTAATAACAGCTGTTTTNAGTGTTTATTTCGTTTAAACACCTATACATTATTATGGAATGAAGTTTAATTTGTTACACTAATAACAGCTGTTTTGTAGCGATATAAAATACATAGACATTTTGTCTACGATCTCCTTCCTGCCCGCATATTTCTCTGATGTCTGTTGTGCAAATGTCAAAATAGCCAACATNACATTTTGTCTACGATCTCCTTCCTGCCCGCATATTTCTCTGATGTCTGTTGTGCAAATGTCAAAATAGCCAACATTAAATTTTCTTGCAATCATTCACGCATCAGCTGAAGGATTCTGTGTATGTGATGATGATGATATAATTTATGACGTTGCCACACAATGGCTGTCAAAAAGTTGAATTCTTGTACGACTATATTATTTGTTTACATAAGCTACATGTACAGTATGTAGGCCTTAAGTAAACAATCCCCCCCCCCCAAATTTCTTAAACCATGAATATTGGTTATCCGTTAACCCTAAGCCAGTCATTACCCCGGAAAATCGGTAGTATACTATAATTAAAATTTGCCAGAAATGCATTTTCCTGGTTATAATTATTGTGGTCCTTTCAGAAAATTAAATGAAAGATAAGAAAGAGGTGATAAAAGAATTAATATATAAGATGAAGCTCATACATATGATATTGTTATAAAGATCATAATGATTCACAATCTCAACATAAAGCTAATGAAATTATACAAAAAGAAGCGAAATAAATTATGTTCGATAAAAAATACTCAACAGCTGCCACCTTATATCTTATTAAATATATTCAAAGAGAAAAAAATAGTGAACTTGGTCAAAAATAGCATTTTTAGGGATTTCCTGCACAGTTTCCTTAAAGGGAAGGAGAAATATACAAGTTAATCCATTGTCTTACATAGCATGTAATAACATCCTACTTTACAGATCTAATTTGCGAGAAATTCAGCTCCCCAAAAATGTGTATTGCAGTATTGAAAGTCAGCCACACTGCTTCCTTATAGCCAGATGTAACCGCGAGGAATTAGACACTTTTAACAGGGATTTCCCTAAAGCACAAGGATAGTAAGAAAATAATCACGCACACCTTTGTTTCTGATGCATAATTGACTCATACGCAGGCCCAGAGAACTCCTGCAACACAAACAATGTGATGTGGCTGTCATCATCCACATACTCTGCACCAGTCTCGGACGTCACCACCGGTAAACCGAANGACCGAATGCCTGAAAAAAATACAACGCTATGTGCAAATCATTCAATCTTATTAATCAAATGTGTAAAAAACATGCAAATATGCTTTGAAACTACCTCCTCTCCTCAAAAACACACAATGAAATATTTATTAAGAATTTATAATAATAAGCAGTATTATAAATGCCAAACTCCAACTTATGGTAAAGTATTAATATTGCACTGATGATAATCTACTAAAAAAACCAAGAAAGTACCCAATATCACACACGTAGGCATACAGCTAAAATGTTTACATTGATTCTTGCTGGAAGAACAAGTGACTATACCAAAATGTAAATAAAAACCATATAAAGAATTTGCACTATGTGTATTCTCCACATGATATAGGTGCTTATTGTTTCAAGTCCTCATTCCATGTCATGTGATCTAATGAAAAAATTTTTCCCACTTAGTTTTGGTTCAAATTTTGCTAATATAATGTACCAACAGCATCAGTAAAAAAAATAATCTACATTTTTATATTTTAGCAGCAGTATTTATCAAAATTACAGTCCTCTAAATATTAAAAATTTCTAAATTTTCCCTTGTCATGTAATTACAAAATCAGTAATCACTTGAGCTAGTAATGTGAAAGTAGGTTGCAGTAAAAACCAATTTGTACTTTTTTTTACAGACTTTAATATATGTATTATTACTAGTTTTCAAGGTAAATTATTTTCAAGATAATGCAAAACATAATTTTACCCTGAATATCTCCTAAATTGTCTCTTCAAAAATTAATTTTCAAATAATTCACACATGAACTTAACATATTTCAGCATCTTGTATGCAAAGTTTCAACATGGGATGATATTGTTTTGAAATTAACCTTGCAAAGGATAGCCACAAGGTTTCACATAGGATTTTTCATTATTTATTTGACAAACTTTAAGCCCTGTTACTTACTTATTTTTTAAGATTTTCAAATCCGAACAAAACATTTGGTAAATAAATACTGTACTTTGAACGCACTTAGAGCAGACATTTTCACTTCTCTCACATGATCAGTTTAGTATATACTCTGCCAGACGAAGAACCCTAGTTGCCAAGTCCATTTCTTCTTTGCTGACGTAGTATGTTCGGCCAATCGGACTTCTGGGGTTCCACACCAAAGTCGGAATATGGCAGATAGGTGCATCAAGTACATCTTTCATGCCTTGTAAGTAACCAAAGGACGGGGCAGGTCTTGCAGGATGGAGAAACAAACTTGAATTTCGCCAACTCAATAATAACATTCTTTGCACAAAACCAAAGCAAGCCAAAACTGGTTTCTTGCAGCTTGGTGAAGCTCCATGTGTCAACAGCTGACCCATTTAAACTATCTTGTTGGGTAGTGCCTGGTCACACTCATGTGTGTATCAAAATAATTTTCTTAATTTTTATAAGAAACTAGTAATGTTGCATATCATATGAAAGTCTACAGAACAGTTGTTACTGCAACATTTCAAACTCAAGTAATGACCAATTTTGAAGTTACATTAAAAGTGAAAATTTAAAATTCTTGATAACTACTACAGCTAAATATCTAAAAATGTCTACTTTTTTTTACTATTAATGGTGGTACATCAGATGATCCACATTTGAACAAAATCTAAGAGGGTTGGGTTTACAATGGCCAAAAATTTGGATCACTTGACATAGAATGGGTCATTCTACATAAATAACTGATATGATAACAATACTTGAATTTGTTAACAAGATGAAATTTACTTGGAAAAGTGTGGGTATTCCATATATTTACAAGTTTCACCTTACAGGTGGTGAGGAGGGGCAGGAGAGGGGGGNAGGACTACATTATTAAAAGTAAATTTTTAAAATAAAAATTTGTTCTAAAAAATTAATATAAAAGACTGCGCCACATTTAACAATCCCTAGATACCGTAACAAACACTTCACATGATTGGTTTCACGTGTGCCACATGACGTAGGTTTCAGGAAAGAGTTTACCTGTGCAATCACAGCGAGTTCTTTGTCACTGCAAACATCGTCGACAAGGCAAATACGGGTTGAAGGCTGCGTGGAACCTAGGAAAGAGAAAGAGAAAGAGGAGTCAACACTGCTGCTCACTCACATCAAGGTCAACAACACAGGACAGTGATCTAAGTACTACTTCAGTATCTACTACCAAACAGGGGAGTAACTAGGATATTGGAGTTGTAAACCTCCCTCCCTTTTCACTCTTTAGGTTGTCAACAATAATTATGGCCTGACAACTGTANAGGATATTGGAGTTGTAAACCTCCCTCCCTTTTCACTCTTTAGGTTGTCAACAATAATTATGGCCTGACAACTGTAAAATATGCACTTTTTAAGGCAGTGATTAATAGTTCCTTTCACCTTGTCTGTATATTTTTGCCTATTGTTAATATAACAACTGCCATTTGACTAAAAAAAAAACACTGTACAGATTTTATAGTTCTGAAAAGTTAATACCTAGGTCAGAATAAAATAGTTTTTTTTATTATGCCTGCTGGGAGGACATTAAAGAGTGTTCACTTTCCCACAAATAGCCTATAGTATTAAAATTATTAATAATCCTCAATTGTGATAAAAAAAATATGAAATTGTTATCACCAATGCATTTTATTATACTGGGAGGTAATTTTCCCTTAGAATTTGTCATAATTAACAAATGTGTTAGCACCACTGATGCTCGTGTAACCTTCCCTTCACACCCTTGAGGCCCCTCCTCCCCTTTCAGAGTGGAGTGGCTTGGGCGGCTCTTAACATGGGGTCTTGAAAGTCTATGAGGTCAAAGCAAGGTGAGTATGGAGCAGTGCCAGAATGCAAATGCGGGGAAAATGGGGATCCCGAGAAAACCCACCGACCAGCAGCATCGTCCAGCACGATTCTCGTGTGAAAATCCAAAAGCAATCCAGCCGGGAATTGAACCCAGTTCGCCTTCGTGGAGGTCGAGTGCCACCCCTTCAGAAATTTCTGGCTACACCACTGTTAGCGAATACAACATTAGAAATGTAACAAAATGTTGATTTTTTGTGACATACAGCTGCAGCTGTAAATTCCAACAACTGGGGTGTACTGGCATAATCAGATACCCCTACTAATTTGTACTCGTGCAGCCAACACATTACAAACTAACATGAAAAACATCTCATAGTCTGCCAACTGAACCGATGATAGATCATTCATTAAAAGTTTTGGGGGTGAGTTCCATATGCACAGTACAATAAAGCTCAACCCAGTACAGTTCAGTAGATGTAAAGGCATGTAATATTAAGTTGAACCTAACTACAGAATACCATTTAATTAATGATCCCTTTTTCCATAATGTAGAACAGTGAATTTTTACGGAATGGGCTAATAGTGGACAGACAAATTTAAAAATTCACCAGACAAATGCCACAATGCTTATTTAAGTGAATTACTTTAATCTGATTTCATACACAAAAAATGTTAATTGTTTACTGCAATATGAAAAGAAACCCATTTTGAACTTAGTTGTACATATTGGGTATGGTATTTAATAAGTGCTGTTTTCTTTCACTGAATTAATTATTTACATATTTATTAATATAATGCAGTTTTTTTCTTTGACTCCAAAAATGTTTACAGCATTATTGATGCTAATTTGCTGAACAATAAGCGCTTGCAGTGGCGAAACAACACCAACTTAGGAGGGGGCTAACCTTTAGATGCCCTTATGATGGGCAGGGAGAAAGGCAAGCACCTCTTACCACATTTTTGCTTCTTTTTAAAAATTCAATTTTGGTGCGATCAAAACCTACATTACATGCTGCATGAATGATACAGAAAAGTCTATGGCCAAGAAGTGAAATTACATAAAGTATAATAGATTACAACATTACTTATTATAGATGGTATAAAGTATATCACCACATCTCTGTGAACAAAAACAATATGGGTGTCCATCTACTCTCATTTTTGGGATCCTTTACTAAATTTAGGGAGGGGCAATGAGTATCCGCCCTCAAGCTGTTTAATCTTTGAATAATTGCATGTAATGCATGTAAATATGTTTAACTGCATTTCCAGGAGGTTGGAAATTTTGAGACTTTATTCTCAGAAGTGATGCCCCTAAGTGCATTCTGTAATTATGATCACTGTTTTTATCGTTTGAAATCCAGCTCTTTTTTTAAAGGAAATATTCATAAAGATTAATCTACAGGGCTTCATTTCTGGGCACAGGAAAAAAAAGTGGCCAATAAATTTTTAAACTTAAAAGTTAATTTTTTTTTATAAATGCCATTTGACATAACTGTCCACCAACCATTTTGAAAGATTTTGCCTGTATGTGATACTGACAGAAACAACAAAGGGAATGACTGATTTTTCACTGGATTTTGCAACGGTGCAAAACTGTATCTTCAATTTTCCCAAAAGTATAAGTTTTATGCTTTATTAAAACAACAGTAACTGAATAAGGCTATGTTATACTTGATATATTTTAAAAATTTTCCCTATTCATAACTAAAAACTGTCAGCAAAGTTTTGATGCAAATAAAGTGTAAATTTTTATATGAATAAAATGCTTCACTGCTAGCTAACGCACAGCATAAAATAATTCTATGAGAAATCATAATATAAATTTATGAACTACATCACTATGTGCATCAATTCAAAGTCAAATTTTAATATTTATCAATGAAAGATTTCAGGTATTAAAATGGAGCCACGGTGGTGTAGTGGTTAGACTACTCGCTTCCCACCTAGACAAACAGGTNAAAGATTTCAGGTATTAAAATGGAGCCACGGTGGTGTAGTGGTTAGACTACTCGCTTCCCACCTAGACAAACAGGTTCGATTCCCGGCGGGTTCACCCCTGGATCTTTGCATGTGGGAATTGTGCAGGATGATGCCGCTGGTCGGCAGGNGGTTCGATTCCCGGCGGGTTCACCCCTGGATCTTTGCATGTGGGAATTGTGCAGGATGATGCCGCTGGTCGGCAGGTTTTCTCGGGGATCTCCCATTTTCCCTGTCCATTAATTCCGGCACTGCTCCATACGCACCTCGTTTGACCCTCATTGGCACTCAAGACCTCTATGTTAAGAGCTGCTCAAATCTCTTCACTCACTCATGTATTAAACTTCAGTCTTCAGCTTACACTTTTAAATTAACCAACACCAGAACAAATAATTTAAAAAAACTTTTAAATATTATTAAAATATCAAACTGGTCTATTATTTAAGGCTCCCACCTACCAGCTGCTTATTTCCGTGTTTGAGGCAGAGAAGCGCAGGAGTGTTTACGGCAACACTGCCTCACGCGTCAAGTACGCCATCGCTGCTAAGCACAAGGCTCTGAACTGACATGGAGTGTTCTCGTCGCACTGCATGTACCTATGGGACTTTCAGCGGTGGCCCTATAATTTTATTGGTGGAAAGTCTGTAAAAAGATTGAATTCAGGGCCATTGGGTAGTTCTGAATGGATCTGACATGTATATTTTTAGAGACAGTACTTTGAAAAAGGTATTTTTTTTAGCCATTTTGGAGTACTCTAAAATGGTGTTTCTAATGTGCTAGATGTCTTGAAAGCTCTCAACAACCCTTGTCTGAAGTGTGTGTTCTTTTCATAGATCAGAACATTGAACGCATGTTTAATAGTTTCCTGGGAAAACGAGTTCTTTAAAAAACACTGCAGCGCAGTTCAAGCGTCATGTAGGCAGGAGCCTTAAATACTGTTGTTTGTATACAAGAAAGCTATAAAGTTGACCATATGCCAGTCTAATATGCTGAGTAACATTGTGTTTTGTTTCTAAATTGGTAGTACTTGTACATCAAGATGGGTTGTCTCATCACTCATCAGTTGATGAAACCTCACACTATTTATTCCTGTACACAAACATTAGGCTAGCCATACCAAAAGAACTGTGCTGGGTAGGTGGTGTTCCATTCTGCACGTCCTTTTGAAATAGTGTTTAGCAAAACTGGGCAACAGGGACTCTGAACCCCATGCCGGCTGTTAACTTTTTATTCTAGTGGTGACTTTTATAAAGGAAAGGTCTGAGCAGTATGTAAGTTGTATATTTGGCTGTTGCAAAGCTTACTGCGTTGAGATTTCACCAGTATGTTGTAATTTAAGTAAGGAAAATTTGGCATTGTTGCAGGTGTAAAACTCTATTATTTATTTATTTCGACTTTATTTATACAGACGAAGTTAAGGCATCAATGCGTTCTCCTACACTTAACCATAATCCACCGTGTTCCTTAATGTTTTATACAGCTAAACTGTTGTGAACATGTTCATATCCATCACTTCCAAATTACCACCACGGAATTGTATCCACCACCTGCATAAGTGGGAAAGTCGAGTGTCCCCCCCCCCCCCCNTACCAATTTTTTTTAGTTTGGGCTTTGTATTTTCTGCGATTTTGTACAAACAACAAACTTGCTCCAAGAAAGTGATTTCATGAAAACCTGTGCCACTCTGCTTCCCAAAGTATGAGCAAAGGAAGCAAAGAGGGTGGCGCCGGTTTGGCCACTTCATACTTATTTTCTTGCAGCTCATTATATATGAAGCATAGTGGCACAGATTTGAGCAGAATTACCTTTCTTAAGCTGTTAGTAAACATATGTATTACATCTGTGATTTTTTACATTTGTTGTAATGTCATTACTTTGCTTTATAAATATTTTTTTTTTTAAATCTTCATAGCCCTTCTCACTATGTTTCTAAACATGCACTGCAAATTCAACTAACCACCCATGCAATTTTATCTTTCAGAAAGATTAGCAGCGCTGCAGCATACCATTTTCCAGTTTTTTCCCCTAAAGAAACCATGACATTGTACCATTACAGACTCCCAGGGAAAAAAAAAAAATTATAATTACATATTGCATGTATTACACAAATGTTCCCATACAAAAAATGAATGTACTACCACAAAGTTAAAGCAGAAATCAACTAGTAAAAATCCAAACAAANAAGTTAAAGCAGAAATCAACTAGTAAAAATCCAAACAAATTAAAGTAAAAAAATATAATTGACTAAAAATTGAAAATTTAAATATAATTTCCATACACGTCATTTGGTTTCCAAAAAAAATAAAAAGTTTTCAGAAAATTTGGAACAAGTTCCACGGTCAGCCAGCAGCAATTTGCAACATGTTGCACGTGGGCGTGATGTTAACACCTGGGCTCTAAAAAGCCTCACAGCTAGCAGAGTCTGTGTATGCCCAAGCCACCTAACTCGGGCCATTTCCGAGATCAACACTGCCAACCGGGAACACCACAATACAAAACTGTGCGCAAACCCTTGTGCTACCACAGAAAATATGCACACATAGCAACACGCAAACTTTTAAAAATATTACCATAGCCCGGCAACCAATATATGTAGTTCCTAGTATGGCAGATGCACATATCACAACTGTACCCACACAATGCCCAAAACTTGCAAATTAAAATGGGGAACATACAAAATTGTTGAAAAAAAAAAAAAAAGTTAAATAAGAGCTTGCAAGGATTAGGGTTTTAAAAACATGCACCTCTCTTTGAAGGCACATCAAACTGAAAGGTTAGCCAGATTGATGAAAATGGCCTTCCACCACACAGGATAGAAATATTTACTTAAGCCCATGATACTTCTTTCTGTACAATCCGATTGCAGGTCTAAAAGCACATAATGCAAACTTTTGTGTTTCTGTGTAGTTTGCAATTTCCGTAATATTTTAAGTGTACTCTTGTCATATCTGGAGAGTATATCTGACAGGTGAAAATGGTCACAAATGTAGCTAAGATTGGGTGTATACAAGGTAAAGAAAAACAGTGGGTGAATCACTCAAAACCAGGAAACAGATTGGGGTAAGGTAAACTCTGTGAAGATAGTTGCAGCACATGATTGGCCAATGTGTAGGGTGGTTAACCACATGCATCCTCTCTTAGTGAGAAAAAATATTTTTATGGACCAGAAACATTAACATGCATTTATTATTTAAAAAAAAGTACTTAAGTGTATTTTAATTTGTTTATTTCAGACTATGCTTTACATAAAACTGACCAAAGTAACAAAATCAATTAAAATAACTTTTTCAACAGGAAACAATATACTTAAATAATTCCTGCAGATAAACACTGCACTCCAAATATATTTTTACTGACTACTTTAACTGCTTGTTGCCAAACACACAATATTTTGTCTTTCTTTTCCTCTTATATAAGTATGTATAAAAACAATGAATACTTAGACTATGTTCAGATTTGTATTTAAATTAATACTGCAAAATGTAAATAGCATCAGCAACAAGATTACCCTAATATGGCATCCTCAACATATTCTGAACACATGGGTCACACAGGGTCTAGTATTGTTCAACAGGGAATTCTTATATTACAGTTTTCAG
This sequence comes from Clitarchus hookeri, assembly GCA_002778355.1. Taxonomy (NCBI): domain Eukaryota; kingdom Metazoa; phylum Arthropoda; class Insecta; order Phasmatodea; family Phasmatidae; genus Clitarchus; species Clitarchus hookeri. The sequence goes on from NQII01002316.1 coordinate 114,345, forward strand.
TTGATTCTGTTCTTTCTTATACATGCACTCATCCTTCAAAGCAATCTCATTCACCGCTGCCATTTTGAACAATGACTACATCAACACAACTGAAAATTGAAGTGAGCTAACAAGAACCACCAACTCTTTTCCTGTTTACAAGACTAAGCAGGAAGTAAAATTTAAATAACTAATTTTGGTCATACAGTAATACCCAGAACAAAACCTGGACCAACCACGTGCATTTATGTATAAATGTCCTAGCCCCCCTCCCGCCTATCAGATATCTGGTATTTGTCACCCATTGGTTACACACAAACCTTCTTCAAAATATATGTATTTATACGTTATGTAGCCTTCAAACTCAAGTTCCCCAATATAGCAAATACAGAATGCCAAGCAATAGAGTTATTCTCACCGCCTCTCCTGATCCCACGCTAAATGCTCATCCAGGCTTGCGTAGAATCGTAATATTTTCTGGGTCTGTTGCAAGGGGCAGAGTCAGGGACAATCTTCATGCTGCTCAGAATTGCACGATGCCACAAGATAATGATGATCTCACCTCTCCTTCCATCTTAATACACGAAAGGCATGTGATGAAACGTCTGTGGCTATCTGTGATTAGAACACTGATTCCCAGATATCGTAATGTCAAAGGAATGCTTGCCACGCGAACATGCAAACAAACCTGATAATGCATTATAATTGCGCATGCTTCTGTGCTATTGAAGCCAAGGCCTGTGCATACTCACAATTTACATTAAATACTTTTCAGGCTAACCTGACTCACATTTTTAAAAGCCGTGAGTTAAATTTTACTTTCTATACAAAATTATAAATCACGTGTTTTATAGTTTTTTATATTGCATAATGGGCACAATAGTTTCCAAAGCATTAATTTATTCACAANTATAAATCACGTGTTTTATAGTTTTTTATATTGCATAATGGGCACAATAGTTTCCAAAGCATTAATTTATTCACAATTTAATTTTTAGCTTGCTGGTTGCCTTCACAACAAAACATTTACATTATAATCCATTCACTGTATCTTCGATACTTTTGAAAAGAACCTTTGAAAAATCACCCTAGGAGTTACATGTCNTATAAATCACGTGTTTTATAGTTTTTTATATTGCATAATGGGCACAATAGTTTCCAAAGCATTAATTTATTCACAGTTTAATTTTTAGCTTGCTGGTTGCCTTCACAACAAAACATTTACATTATAATCCATTCACGGTATCTTCGATACTTTTGAAAAGAACCTTTGAAAAATCACCCTAGGAGTTACATGTCACCCTGTGTTTTAAATAACTTGTAAAAACAAATATACAGCACTGTGATTAACTTTAAATTATTGTATTCTTTAATAAATGAAACTTTAACTTAGTCTCTTCTATAACTTGTAATATTTATTTTGTATTAAATATGAATTAAAAACAGTGAGAGCAGCGATGTGTTGGCAACGGCTAGTAATAAACAGTTCACAGATAAAATATTGTTTTAACCTTGTTTTTTCGTATGTATTTGTAAATTAAACGTTGCCTATTGATATAATTGGTATAATTAGGTAGCACTGAAGGAAACATATTTCCTTGTTACAGTTAAAAAAATCAGCGCAAATTACGGTGCGTAGGCCCTAGTGACATGGTGTTTTTTTTTTCGTCCGAGGAAGAAGCGAATAGGCGGAGCGGAGCTTGTCGCTCTCTCTCTCTCTCTCTCGGGAAGTTTCGCACCCCTAGTAGCAGCTAAAAAATTATACACATTTTTAATTTTAGCGTATTTCATACTTATTACAGCAAAAATAATGATTTTTGAATTTTTAATTTAAGACTGAAACGAGACTTTATTGTTTGAATAATAATTATTATATATTTAAATGTAATGGCGGGACGGTTACAAATCCGAAGTTGGCAGAAGTGGCAACTGGCGACGGCGTCTTGCTCATAGAAAAAAAGAGACTGAATGAAGCGTTATTTTCTCTTCTTGTGAAAAATAAAAGTTACGATGTTGTGATAAATCTGTTTTTCTACGGCAGGTATAAATATACTATAATCTGCATCATGACCACTGTGTGTGAAAGAGTATTGTTGTCTTTACGTTACTTTGGACCAGTGTGTATGTGATTACAAATATTGAACTTGCGAAATTTATATGTTTTAACACGTAAACTGTTTTTATGACGAAATTAATGTTTTGAAAGTAACGTCTGTTTATTTGTCACAACGTAACTTTGCCCTACGNACACAATTGTGTAACGTGCTTACGTTTCTGTGATTTGAATGTTTGCCACAATCCCAACAAAATACTAAGCCCAGCCAGATAAATTTAAATAAATAATGAAATAAACCTAGCAAACAGTAAGAACCAACGCATAGAAATATTAGCGGAGTAAAAGTTACGGTAGGCTTATTTGTGTGCATGTTCACCACTATCTTTTAAGTTTGCCGCTGCTACATACAAAACATACGCAACATGAGTTGCGTGCTTGAATTTACTGTGTCTTTTCGTTGGATTGGCTGTTCCTTCGTTTTAATATTTATTCTGAGACCATCCTTTTAAAGAAATAATCCAACATATTTCAACAACAAGAGGTTAAATATAAATAGTACAGTTCTTTCACCCGCAGTTGTAACAGGGTTAAACACAGTCACAGCACAAATATTAACATGCATTACATGTAATCTGCTATACGCGTATAACAAACACGTTTCCAATGTAAAATAATAACCGTAAGAACTATTGTCGATACAGACATTGTCAAAAAGTTATAAAACTGACCTAAATATGGTTATAGGCCCATATTGTAAACATTCGTACCAAATGGCATTTGAAAAAATGACAGAATTATTTGAACAGCTGCAAACAGTAAACAAAGCATTTGACGGGTAAAACGTATTAGTCACATGGCAGTGTTTGTGTTTACATGTAGCGGAAGGATACGTAATTGGTAACCAAGAGTATAACTTTAGCAGGGCTTCAGAAAAGTGTGAAGTAACCGTGAATGGCCTATAGCAATATTGTGTGAACATAAAAGTGGAACAAATAGGTATGGCTGACTTTGGGATGTTTGAAAGTTTTGCATTTGCATTATCAGAGACAGAGGTGGAATCGACAAGCATGTGCACATGTTCATGGCCAGAAAATAAAATGTTCATATTTTGCATTATTTCTAAAAAATAATTTAAATAGATTAATTATCATCTTAATCTTTGAAGTTCAAATTTCACAGTAATTTGAGTACAATTGGTATAAGTAACTAAATTACTACAAACTTTTATTCAGAATTCTTTTGATACATGATGGCTGATGAAGGAGAATGCTGTTTTAATGGAACAATGTGAAAACTAACCACACACTTAAGTTATTTCATCAATTAAAAAAGGTTATGACTAAATTGTTACAAATCTCAATACCTTCGTTACCCACAAAAAATGAACACACTGATAA
>NQII01002316.1:117832-129007 GCA_002778355.1 Clitarchus hookeri
ACCATTCCACAGACAAGACAGAAATTGGGAAATAAAAATTGATATTTTACTTAAAAATGATTGCAAAATATATTCCTCTAAAGGCTGAAAATATACATGTCTGGAAAACAGATGGGTTGCTTTTAAGAATAAATCAGCATACAACCAATTTATTCAGAATAATATGAAACATCACAAATGAAATATCACCTGAGATTCACTACGAGTAAACAGTACGCAAATTTACAAACTTCACTAAATAGCAATTTGCAAGCAAAAATAATAGTAATTATCCAGTTTAGCGGTTCTTCTGAATGAAACGTCCTAGACCAACAAAAGTAGCATTAATGGGTTCTGCACAGCTTACCTTGTTCATATTTAGGAAGACGTAATGTTAAAATAAGTAGAACGTATAAAATAGTTAAACGTACGAGCAGCCCGCAGTTTTGTTTACGTCGGACGCCATGATTTTTGGTGATGTCGTGATTCCTGCCATCACCTTATTGACTTGTGGGTATTGTTACGTCATCGTGACGCGTCAAATGTGATTTTAGCGGACATTTTTGAGGCAGTTCAGTAGCCTTTGTGTCTTTGCCAGGGTGAGTTGTGACGTCCCTACCCGACGGATTTAAAAACGGAGAAAGCAAGAATGAGTGCTTCTGTGCGTTATATTAGACCAACTAGTGTTTCAGTGCGTAATATTAGCGTATGTGGCGTTTTAGTAGATCATGGTGTTTCGTCGAGTGAGGTAAGGTTGAATTGGCAGAGGACAGAGGAATTGTATGGTCCATCTCATATATAAAGGCCACTTTCTTGACAGTTGACGATCGCCGCGCCAATGTTTACTTTTCGTTTATGTATCCACTCGCCATCAACTGGGCGACAAGTCAGCAAGTCCAGGAGGTGCTGCTTCGTGCAGCAATTGGTAAACTACTTGGGTGGCATGGCAGGCGGCTAGAGAGGCCTCGGGCGAGTGTAGGGTCGTTCGTAAATGCTGTACACTCAATATATGTTACTTAGAAAATTATGCAGAGCTAGCAAAAAATAAAACTATTGGTATCTGTTCGAAATATGTTAGCATGGAAGCTTTCTTCTGTAACTGGTTATGCTTCGGGAAAAATCCGATAGGTAGCGTGCACATCCTGTCCGGAGCAAAGTCAGAGCTTCTTATTTTGCTCAATAGATAGCGTATTTTTAAAGTTAACTGTTCTTCTATTATCAGCTCAGAACGACACAAATTTGAAATATATTTCTTTGAATTATTACAACAAATAATTCAACAATATTATGCAATATTTCTGTATGCTTTTGGAATTAATATCAAGCACGTAATGAAAGCGGGTTGGAGAGGGGCGATTAAGACGCGAAAAAAGGATTTGAAATTGTGTTTCACTTGGATACGGATAGTTTTAATGTGTCTTTAATTTTGAACACCTATACATTTATACTTTAGCACGAAGTTTAGTTTCTAACACTAAAAACTGCTGTTTTATGACCACGTACAATAAAATGTATTAATTAACCTAGGGACTCTTTCTTATCGCACGTATTTTCGGCTGGTATAATGTGCATTGGCAGTGCACTCAGAATAGCCAATGTAACATTAAGTTTTGTTCGTTCGTGCATCAGCTGATACAGGATTTTGTAAATGCAAGTTGTTTGTTTCGAATACGTCAAATTGCCACTCACTGTCAGAATCTGGTCAACTTATATGAAATGAAGCATACCCGCCGCCTACCTAGGTGAGTTAATTGATATTCTTTTGGTGTGTTTTACGGTTCCTTTAAATCCCTAAAATCCTAAATTCGTAGGTTAGATTAACACCCTACAATCCTAGGTTAGATTAACACCCTACAATCCTAGGTTAGATTAAAACCCTATAATTGTAGGTTAGTTAAACCCTATAATTGTAGGTTAGTTAAACCCTATAATTGTAGGTTAGTTAAAAACCCTATAATAATAGGTTAGTTTACAACCCTATAATCATAGGTTAGTTTACAACCCTACAATCTTAGATTAGTTAAAAATCCTACAATCCTCGGTTAGAGCAACACCCTAAGANATAGGTTAGTTTACAACCCTACAATCTTAGATTAGTTAAAAATCCTACAATCCTCGGTTAGAGCAACACCCTAAGATCATACGTTATTTTAAAACCCTACAATCCCAGGTTAGTTTTAAATCCTACAATCCTAGGTTAGTTTAAAAATGTAAAATAGTAATTCACTCATCGTGGGGTTAGGTTCTGTTAGGTGGGCATATATTACGAAATTAGTCATACATTAATGACCCTAGTATATTAGTGTTCTGCACAATTAGTAGAGTGGAAATATACAGAAAAGCCGCTAAACTGGATAGTTACCAAAAACCACAATATCCTCTTCCCCTACCCAAGATTGTTCAAAAAGCTGATGTGGTAGCAGTAAGACAGTTATAGGCAGGTATATTAGTTATACATAAGAGCTGTGCCTCCTTGGGGCCTAAATGTTTACATCCATGTTTGCATAGTGAAAAACTGTTTACAAATGCATCTGGCCTACATGCATGAACTAAAATCACATATAAGCATTCCCAAAAAGCCATTGACCAAGTCAAATTTTTTATGAACTTCCAAGCAGTTTACAGCAAAAAAAGTTTGCAGTACCTTATTATGGACAGAAAAGGGGGACGAGAAGGGGCCGGGAAAGTCCAGTTTATATTCTCCTTGGCAACCAACTTTACTGTATTCAACATGGTGTAACTGCAAGTTAAAAAAATTTGCAACGAAAGGATTTAATTTGTTCAGTAATTTTCAGTACCCACAAACTTTATTTCAAAAAGTGTTTTTCCAAAAAGTTTGATTTCAGGTTAAAACAACTGACACACAAACTAAAACTGTCCAAGTTCGAAGAAAGCTTCACACAAGTTTAATTATAGTAATACTTTTGCACTATCTACCTTCAATTCAAAAGAAAGTATGTTTTTCTTTCAGCTTCACTAATCTTGCTTAGTTAAATTTGGGCACTGACACTTCCACCATTTTGCAATCATATCACTTGGGTACTGCATCAATTACTTTTTTTTGTACAATGAGCAATTATGCATTACTCAACAAGAATGTGGCAAGTATGTACACCAAACATAATCTCCAAATTCACCATCTGTGCTCCTGCAGTGATAGTTGAACAACTTTTAAATATCAACAACATATGTTAAATAAATTCTGCCTAATGTGATAAATACAGAAAACTTGATAGCAGATTTCCTAATCACTCTACCCCACAATCACGAAGCACTTAATTATATTTGCAAAACAATCTACAGAAAATTGCAGAAAATAAAACTGGTACTAACGCAAGTGTCTGTAGTACAAAGAGAACAAAAGCTTGCCAAGCAACACATCTCCGGCAGCCATGTTATTGCTGCATGCAAAAAAAAAAATGCTGATGCTACGTGCTTGGAGCTGCATGCCTCACTGTGGAGATTAGGCCCGCCTCTTGGTGATACAGCAGATAAAAGAGTTATCAATCACAACATGCCGTATCAGCAGACGCTCCCACACTTATTTGCACTGCATGACCAAGAAGCTGAAGATATGTCACACACTCAGTTAAAACTACTGATGAAACTGGGTTGAAATGTAAAACAACTGCTAGAAAATTGGTGTGGAAAAAAAACATTAGTACCAACACTTCCACAAAGAAATTTTAACCATTTAATACATACATCAATGCAAAAGGAGGATAAAGTGAGTAGACTACACCCTAAAATTACACATCAACATACTAAATTTTCTAAACTGTTATTTTAAAAGGTCTATTCCAAAGTAGAAATAACTTTTGACTTGGTTGTTCCTTGCATGTGGGGTTATTTGTTAGTAAGCTAGTAGTTTACAATCTAGAACTGGAGTGATGCAATAGGTTGTGTAGGTACACATGTAATGTACATAATTGTCAAAATAGCCATACTGGTTTTCCTAGCTATACATAGAGTATGTTTATATTTATTAACTAACAGTTCATGTGCCGGTACCTAAATTTCATAATTTACACAATTTGGTTTTTTTTTTAAGATTTTNATTTATTAACTAACAGTTCATGTGCCGGTACCTAAATTTCATAATTTACACAATTTGGTTTTTTTTTTAAGATTTTGAACAATATTTACCTCAATCTTCCCCTTTTCTTATATAAGCACATCAATAACATGCCTACATTGAATCACAGCACTGCAACTCCAACAACAACAGATTTTCAGTGTTTGCAATTAAATGTACATATGAGCAATTATAATATTCAAAATATATTTCTCTACCTGCTAATAATATATTAATATTCTCTCTCACATAAAATTATGCCAATTTGCATTCAAATATTTTCTTCACTTGAGTTTGTAANATAATATATTAATATTCTCTCTCACATAAAATTATGCCAATTTGCATTCAAATATTTTCTTCACTTGAGTTTGTAAAACTTTTCGGCTCCTAATATATTTATTATTCAAATATACACAAACAAAACATTCCCTTCAACAACTGTTGCAATTGTATCTCAAAAAAAAAAATACACTGTTGCGCTATCTATACCTGAACAACATAAAGTTAACGCAACAAGCTCCTGTTATCTTCACATTAAATTATTTTTGTTTATTTCTTTGTACACAAAGGGTAATTTTCAACATTGCAATCTTTCATATAATTTTATCCAAACGTTTTCTATAAAGTTTTGGTTCTGCCAACATTCACTTCTCTCACCTTTATTGTCACTACTTTCCGAGGCCACCAGATAAGAGGAAACTGGTTGGGGAGTGTCTACTTTAATGTGTTTCTATAACAAATAATTATGATTTTACATCTAATTCTTTTGATCTCACGTAATGCTGATATAGAACAAATTTCCATATTTTTACACATTCCTGCGCTTTGTAATTAGCATTTCTATTTGTAACAGTTTGCTTAAAATTACCAATTCTACACAGAGTCAAATTGGTAGAAAACACAGAGCTGCAATGCAAAATTTAAAATATTACAATTGTACTGTCAATTGGGGTGAGGTTGACCACTGATACGATGTTAACCAAAAAATTTTAAAAATGTTGAAAATTATGTTTAATGTATATTGTATTTTGAAGCTGTCCATATATGAACTACTAATCAGTCGTTTTATGTTCCTGTAAATGTTAAAAGTGCTCACTTTCTTTAAATGTTGCTGATGTATTGAATTAAAAAATTAGATTCGAAAAAGACACATTTATTAAGTTTTTGAAATGTTTTAAAACTTTTGTGTGCATGACAGAAATAAGGCAACAAACAACTGTTATGCCTTGATTCATTATGTTAGCAGTCAATTTAAGAGTAAAATAAAAAGTTTCATACAAACACATTTCTTTTTTTTTTTACATAAATAGAAAGTTTTGTATTTAAGCAAAATTGGGGTGAAGTAGACCATTTAAAAAGTTTGGAATGAACTTGACCATGTCGTAAAGTCGCACTGTATACAGTGCTCGAGTTGGTCTGCGGCACATCCGTGCACTATTTGCTGTTCATAAATCAATAGCATGTTTATTTGCGATACTCTGTAATAAGCAGCAGCCCTTGTATGTTTCTTAAATTTTTTAGTTATGGTAGTATTTTTGAATTAGTAACAAAGTCATAATAAGTCCAATATGTACATATTAAAGGAAGCAAAAATTTAGCAAGGTGGTTCGAATTATGACAACAGCGTTAAATTGCTAACTTAATTGTTGTTTTAATTCTGTGTGGCAGTAACTATTCTGTTGGTGTGGCAACACTTAAATGTCAGTTATTGTTATCACTTACTTCAAGCTGTTTGTAATTTTTACTCTCCAGAGTTAAAATGCTGTGTGTTTACAAAAGAAAAGTTAGTAAAGCAAGGAGATTTTAGTAAAGTGTCTGGAAGAAGTTTTAGATTGAAAAATAAGCATAAATAAGNGAAAAGTTAGTAAAGCAAGGAGATTTTAGTAAAGTGTCTGGAAGAAGTTTTAGATTGAAAAATAAGCATAAATAAGGTAAGTGAAGTCTACGATATTTCTAAAGGATCGTTGGTCAACAGAATTCATGGTCGCAATGGTAAAAGTGACAGTAGTTAAACTGTTTTTAGCGTAAAAGAAGACGAGGTTTTCACGAAGAGACTTAAAGATTGCGCAGAGTAGGGTTTCCCACTTNAACTGTTTTTAGCGTAAAAGAAGACGAGGTTTTCACGAAGAGACTTAAAGATTGCGCAGAGTAGGGTTTCCCACTTTCCCAAATGTATCTTCGTTACGTAGTCAAAGCATTTCTTGACAGGAAAGGTGTTCAGTCAAAATTTAAGAACAATTTTCCAGGTCCTGACTGGGCTAGAAGCTTCTTGGCGCAGCACAAAGAAAAAATTAGGATTATACTAGAGAACAATATAAAGAAGGCTTAGAGTTGGCGTAGATCATTCTACTTTGTCAGATTTTCATAAAGAACTTGCAAAAACTCTTGAGGACATAAATCCCAAGACTATATTTCAAGAAAGATGGGAAATATCTGGACAATGTTGTAAACTACTCCAAAAGCACAGTAGAAATAATGATAGGCATTTCAGCCACAGCAGAAACATACTGCCTTATGTTGCGTATAAGGGAACAAACACGTGGAATTCCTAACGTGAAGGAGGGCCAAAAGGGGCCCCCTTTCTGTGCAAAGCAATGCTGCTCTAAAGGGACCCAATATAACAGGAGTAATCATGACTGGTTTGACTCTTCAACACTCAATGACTGGTTCGAAAAAGTATTCATACCACACACAAAATTAATAGAGGGGTGAAAAGAAAAGTCTTTATTGGAGACACTCTATCCTCCCATTTTACTGTCATACCACACACAAAATTAATAGAGGGGTGAAATGTTGGAGACACTATTGGAGACACTCTATCCTTCCATTTTACTGACAAAGGTTTGAAGTTGTGCAGAGAAAATAATATATCTTTTGTGTGTGTGCCAGCCAATNATCCTTCCATTTTACTGACAAAGGTTTGAAGTTGTGCAGAGAAAATAATATATCTTTTGTGTGTGTGCCAGCCAATGCGACACATACCTGTCAGCATCTAGAATCTCATTTTCTGCTACTCTAACGAAATGCTGGATAGAAATTCTTACTGAATGAAAGAAAGCAATTCCTACCTCTTCTGCTGTAGAAAAAGGATTGTTTTCACAAATGCTAAAGAAACACTTCTTGTTATAGGAGAGTGTCAGAATGAGAAGAAATGCCAGAAGTGGATTCTCTGCTAGCTGTGTTTACCAACGTATTAAACAGAAGTCCCTACAGAGATTACCAGTATCGCAAGCCAGCGAAGATATTAATGATAAATGGCAATGACAGTGCCAGTGTACAGGTAAGGGTTGAGGTAAACACAACAATGGTTGAATATCTCAAACAACTACGGCAAACGAAGGATGCCACAAACAAAAAATGAGAAAGTTGAATGTTTTTCCAGCAAGATCTGTTGCTGCTGAGGACACTCCTGTCAAAGATTACCAAGAAATTCATGAGGCAGAGAATGAGGTACAACACATGCATGTTAATGCATTTTTACTGTTTACTCTATTTAACTGCAGTTGTCTTTAATCTCAGTTCCATCTCTATTCCAGCACAAAACTGCAAGTCTTAATTATGATTGTGTACTGGTTACTCCAAAGAAACTGGGAAGCACTATGTGAGGAAAGTTCTGAAGAAAACTCCAGGGTGGCTAGATGCCTTGTTTCTCTGTAAAAATGGCACACACATTTTGTGTGGTCAGTGATGGAAGATATAGACACTGTCAAAATTTCAGATTTGTAAAAAAGTTGTTAAACTTGCACGTAATCAGTTTTCTGCAACTAGCAGGAGCCTGTTTCTGTTTTTTTCATATGTCCATGTTCTTTAAGTGTTTTATAATTTGTTTTACATGTTTTACCTCAAATTTACTCAATCATAGTACTTTCCACTATGGCATTATTTAAGACAATCAAATACATAAATGTGCCAATGTGAAAATAAACCAGCCACCTCTGTAGACTCTTAAATGTAATTTATTTTCGAAAACTTATTTCAAAATTGGTCAGATATAACCAAACTTCACATTACTACTACAAATATCTCACTAAACACACCCATACACTGTAGTAATGTAGTTTCACCTCCCCTCCCTAACAAGCAATGACAATGCTATTGAAAAACTACACTACAGACCACTTCCCCATGGGCAAAATATGATACCCACACAGTTGTTCTACATATTGAGGCGTGATCCCCCTCCCCCAAAAAGAAAAGCACGATGCAGAGAATGGCACCGCAGTTAGTCAAAAGAGGCTTGGTCTAGGTAGTAGAAACACCTACAAGGTGGAATGAAGAGGGTATTGAGTCAGATCTGGATGTGGTGTTGGTCAGACCTGGGAATACTGTAGTTGGTGCAATAGTATTGGATGGCATAAGCGATCATGATATTCCTGTTGTGGAAGTGGGCTTGGCAGGATGAGGGAAGAGTAAACGGCAGATAGGTTGGTCGGGCAGTATGGGAAAGGAGGAGACAAGAAGGGGGCAGAAATCTTCCTGAGGGACAGGTTTGAAAAGTGGTCTATGGAGGAAAATGTGGAAGGATTATGGGAAAAATTTAGAAGAATAATAGAGGTTGTGTTGGAGAAATTTGTGCCAAAGAAAAGATTACAGTCTGCGGGAGATCCACCATATTATGGACAGGAGATTCAAAAAATGAAGAGGAAGTGTAGAAAATTACATGCCAAGTGGAGAAATGAAGCGATGACAAGAGCAAAGGAATTGATGAAACAAATGGGAATGGAGCTTGAAAGGATGATCAAACAGGCGAAGAATATATTTTTAGGGAAGATGGTGAAAGAAGGAAAAGAAAAGGAATGGGGGAAATTGTTTAGAATGTTAAAAAGGTAAGGGGAGAGGAAGGGTTCACTTTGCTGAAAGGTAGGGATGTCAGGACTGCGTCCAATGACCAAGAAACATCGAAGATGCTACAAGGCCAGTACTTGTCAGTGTTTGAGGCAAAGGAGGATTGGAATAGGGAGGCTAATAGGGATTGGGGGTGGTTTGGTAAGTTTAAAATGAGGGAGTGGAAGATAGCAATAGTAATCAAGAGCAATAAGGTAGTGGGACCAGACGGGTTAGGGAACGCAGCACTTAAGTTTGGTGGGAGAGAGTTAGTGACGTATTTGGAGGTGTTGTTTAGCAAGTCCTTAGGAGAGGGTAAGCTGCCACAAGGTTGGAAGGATGCATTGGTGGTCCCAATACACAAAGCAGGGGGAGGATAGGGAGAGACCTGGCAGCTACAGACTGGTGAGTCTCACATCGAGTACAATGACTGGTGGTTCAGTATGTGGTGAATGTTATGAACAAGAGGAATTGGTTGAATGAGTCACAACACAGTTTCAGAAAAGGATACTCATGTGAGATGCAGCTGGCTGGGTTGTTAAGAGTATCTGGTGCAGGTAGTTGATAAGGGGAAGCAGGTGGATGCCTGCTTCATAGACTTTGATAAGGCACTTGATAAGGTGCCCCATAGGATTTTGATGAAGAAAGTGGATGAGCTGATACCAGACAAGTGTGTAGTCGAATGGATTGGGGACTTCCTCAGGGGGCGAAGACAGAGGGTGAAAGTGGGGGAGGCAATATCGGAGGAATGAGAGGTTACGTCAAGGGTGCTGCAGGGAAGCCTGCTGGGCCCTCTGTTGTTTACCATAATGGTAAATGANATCCTTCCATTTTACTGACAAAGGTTTGAAGTTGTGCAGAGAAAATAATATATCTTTTGTGTGTGTGCCAGCCAACGCGACACATACCTGTCAGCATCTAGAATCTCATTTTCTGCTACTCTAAGGAAATGCTGGATAGAAATTCTTACTGAATGAAAGAAAGCAATTCCTACCTCTTCTGCTGTAGAAAAAGGATTGTTTTCACAAATGCTAAAGAAACACTTCTTGTTATAGGAGAGGTCAGAATGAGAAGAAATTCCATAAGTGGATTCTCTGCTAGCTGTGTTTACCAACGTATTAAACAGAAGTCCCTACAGAGATTACCAGTATCACAAGCCAGCGAAGATATTAATGATAAATGGCAATGACAGTGCCAGTGTACAGGTAAGGGTTGAGGTAAACACAACAATGGTTGAATATCTCAAAGAGCTACGGCAAACGAAGGATGACACAAACAAAAAATGAGAAAGTTGAATGTTTTTCCAGCAAGATCTGTTGCTGCTGAGGACACTCCTGTCAAAGATTACCAAGAAATTCATGAGGCAGAGAATGAGGTACAACACATGCATGTTAATGCATTTTTACGGTTTACTCTATTTAACTGCAGTTGTCTTTAATCTCAGTTCCATCTCTATTCCAGCACAAAACTGCAAGTCTTAATTATGATTGTGTACTGGTTACTCCAAAGAAACTGGGAAGCACTATGTGAGNTTCCAGCACAAAACTGCAAGTCTTAATTATGATTGTGTACTGGTTACTCCAAAGAAACTGGGAAGCACTATGTGAGGAAAGTTCTGAAGAAAACTCCAGGGTGGCTAGATGCCTTGTTTCTCTGTAAAAATGGCACACACATTTTGTGTGGTCAGTGATGGAAGATATAGACACTGTCAAAATTTCAGATTTGTAAAAAAGNAAAAATGGCACACACATTTTGTGTGGTCAGTGATGGAAGATATAGACACTGTCAAAATTTCAGATTTGTAAAAAAAGTTGTTAAACTTGCACGTAATCAGTTTTCTGCAACTAGCAGGAGCCTGTTACTGTTTTTTTCATATGTCCATGTTCTTTCATGTTTTACCTCAAATTTACTCAATCATAGTACTTTCCACTATGGCATTATTTAAGACAATCAAATACATAAATGTGCCAATGTGAAAATAAACCAGCCACCCCTGTAGACTCTTAAATGTAATTTATTTTCGAAAACTTATTTCAAAATTAGTCAGATATAACTAAACTTCACATTACTAGTACAAATATCTCACTACTCAACACACCCATACACTGTAGTCATGTAGTTTCACCTCCCCTCCCTAAAAAACAATGACCATGCAATTGAAAAACTACACTACAGACCAATTCCCCATGGGCAAAATATGATACCCACACAGTTGTTCTACATATTGAGGTGGTGATCCCGGTAATTATCTAGTTTAGGGGCTTTTCTGTAAAAAAAAAAAAAAAAAAAAAAAA
>NQII01002316.1:129422-177644 GCA_002778355.1 Clitarchus hookeri
TTCAAAACGTAAACAAACTGTCAGAAACAGTCACCTCACAAACTTGTTCAATTTTTAAAAATATGTTGTACTTATTTTAAAGCTATGCCCCCAATATATTCGTGTTCTACGTTATTAGTAGAGTCGAAATATACCACTTTCTGGAGTTTTTTTTATTATTTTCAGTAAAGCCCCTAATCTAGAAAATTACAGTGATCCCCCCTCCCCCAAAAAGAAAAGCACGATGCAGAGAATGGCACTGCAGTTAGTCAAAAGAAACTTGGTCTAGGTAGTAGAAACACCTACAAGGTGGAATGAAGAGGGTATTGAGTCAGATCTGGATGTGGTGTTGGTCAGACCTGGGAATACTGTAGTTGGTGCAATAGTATTGGATGGCATAAGCGATCATGATATTCCTGTTGTGGAAATGGGCTTGGCAGGATCAGGGAAGAGTAAACGGCAGATAGGTTGGTCGGGCAGTATGGGAAAGGAGACAAGAAGGGGGCAGAAATCTTCCTGAGGGACAGGTTTGAAAAGTGGTCTATGGAGGAAAATGTGGAAGGATTATGGGAAAAATTTAGAAGAATAATAGAGGTTGTGTTGGAGAAATTTGTGCCAAAGAAAAGATTACGGTCTGGGGGAGATCCACCATATTATGGACAGGAGATTCAAAAAATGAAGAGGAAGTGTAGAAAATTACATGCCAAGTGGAGAAATGAAGCAATGACAAGAGCAAAGGAATTGATGAAACAAATGGGAATGGAGCTTGAAAGGATGATCAAACAGGCAAAGAATATATTTTTAGGGAAGATGGTGAAAGAAGGAAAAGGAAAGGAATGGGGTAAATTGTTTAGGATGTTAAAAAGATAAGGGGAGAGGAAGGGTTCACTTTGCTGAAAGGTAGGGATGTCAGGACTGCGTCCAATGACCAAGAAACATCGAAGATGCTACAAGGCCAGTACTTGTCAGTGTTTGAGGCAAAGAAGGATTGGAATAGGGAGGCTAATATGGATTGGGGGTGGTTTGGTAAGTTTAAAATGAGGGAGTGGAAGATAGCAATAGTAATCAGGGGGTTGAAGAGCAATAAGGCAGTGGGACCAGACGGGTTAGGGAACGGAGCACTTAAGTTTGGTGGGAGAGAGTTAGTGACGTATTTGGAGGTGTTGTTTAGCAAGTCCTTAGGAGAGGGTAAGCTGCCACAAGGTTGGAAGGATGCATTGGTGGTCCCAATACACAAAGCAGGGGGAAGATAGGGAGAGACCTGGCAGCTACAGACTGGTGAGTCTCACATTGAGTACAATGACTGGTGGTTCAGTATGTGGTGAATGTTATGAACAAGAGGAATTGGTTGAAGGAGTCACAACACAGTTTCAGAAAAGGATACTCATGTGAGATGCAGCTGGCTGGGTTGTTAAGAGTATCTGGTGCAGGTAGTTGATAAGGGGAAGCAGGTGGATGCCTGCTTCATAGACTTTGATAAGGCACTTGATAAGGTGCGACTTTGATAAGGCACTTGATAAGGTGCCCCATAGGATTTTGATGAAGAAAGTGGATGAGCTGATACCAGACAAGTGTGTAGTCGAATGGATTGGGGACTTCCTCAGGGGGCGAAGACAGAGGGTGAAAGTGGGGGAGGCAATATCGAAGGAATGAGAGGTTACGTCAAGGGTGCTGCAGGGAAGCCTGCTGGGCCCTCTGTTGTTTACCATAATGGTAAATGACATAAGTTTGGGGATTAGAGAAAAAATAAGATTGTTTGCAGATGATTGTGTACTGTACGTAGTTGTGGGAGGGGGTGAGAACTTGCAGGCAGACATTGACAGGATATGGTTGTGGACCATGGAGAATAAAATGAGGATAAATGTAAGAAAAACTAAAGTAGTGAGGTTTACAAGGAAGAAGGTGATAAGCAGGGACATGTACAGTTAGGAGGAGCAAGTGATAGAAGCAGCAGAATATAAGTAACTACAGATTGCATTACAGGGAGACCTCAGATGAAAAAAAAACAGGTACAGAGATGAAAAAAACAGGTAGAGGGTGGTTGCAAAGGCAAGAAAGGCTTTATGTATGTTGGGATGGATGATGAAGGGAGTCAGTGGCAAGGTGAAGGAGGAGGCATATGGCACAATGGTAAGGCTAATGTCAGAATATGCAGCATCAGTATGGGACCCATACGTGGAGGTGCAAGAGCTAGAGAAGGTGCAAAGAAGGGCAGCAAGATGGGTGAGGGGTAGGTGAAGAAGACAGGGGCAGGATGGTGAGGACGAAGGGAACTATAGGCCATCAGTGATGAAAGAAATGGGGCGGAGCTCAAAGGACAGGAGGAAAGTTGAAAGACTGGTCATGATGTACAAGATTGTGAATTGAGAGGGAGAGTGAGGAAATTTACGCTGCCAGCTAAGTAAGGGGGTGTTTAGAGGGAGAGGAAACAACAGTGAGAAGCATTAGAGGGTGTGGAGGAGAACTGAGTGGGGTAGGCAGTCTAAACTTGTGAGGTCTGCGAGGAAGTGAAATGTGTTGCAGGAGCAATTGGTATCTATGAGAGGGGTTGCATTCAGGAAGGGCATGGAAGAGTAGTTTGGTATGGACGGGGAGAGGTGAAAAAGCTCACCATCGGCCGGTAGCCTAATTGCGGGTGTTGGTTATTATTAATACTAAAATGTGCACACGAACTCACCCCCCTCCCATCCCACACTCTAGGTTTATAGAAAGCACAAGAGACTACAGTAACATTACCTAAATCCAGACTATTCATAAAAGAAAAGCATGGAACAAACAAGATACTAATGAAAAAGTATCGAACTTTGCAAGCCTTTATCTGCGGAACTAATATTAATTCCAAGGCCATTACACTAACGTTGATGGATTATTTAAAAACAAACACAGAACTTGCAGAAAAATAGGCTATAGTTCAAATTTATGCATAAAGCGAGATCTCATTTTTCTTAACCAAATTATCTTTATAAAGCAAGATGACAGGACACTGATAAACAATTAGAAAGTGTATAAAATACGCAAGTTAAACGAGAATGGGTTAGTCACCTAACCNATCAGTGATGAAAGAAATGGGGCGGAGCTCAAAGGACAGGAGGAAAGTTGAAAGACTGGTCATGATGTACAAGATGGTGAATTGAGAGGGAGAGTGAGGAAGTTTACGCTGCCAGCTAAGTAAGGGGGTGTTTAGAGGGAGAGGAAACAACAGTGAGAAGCATTAGAGGGTGTGGAGGAGAACTGAGTGGGGTAGGCAGTCTAAGCTTGTGAGGTCTGCGAGGGAGTGAAATGTGTTGCGGGAGCAATTGGTATCTATGAGAGGGGTCGCATTCAGGAAGGGCATGGAAGAGTAGTTTGGTATGGACGGGGAGAGGTGAAAAAGCTCACCATCGGCCGGTAGCCTAATTGCGGGTGTTGGTTATTATTAATACTAAAATGTGCACACGAACTCACCCCCCTCCCATCCCACAATCTAGGTTTATAGAAAGCACAAGAAACTACAGTAACATTACCTAAATCCAGACTATTCATAAAAGAAAAGCATGGAACAAACAAGATACTAATGAAAAAGTATCGAACTTTGCAAGCCTTTATCCGNATGAAAAAGTATCGAACTTTGCAAGCCTTTATCTGCGGAACTAATATTAATTCCAAGGCCATTACACTAACGTTGATGGATTATTTAAAAACAAACACAGAACTTGCAGAAAAATAGGCTAGAGTTCAAATTTATGCATAAAGCGAGATCTCATTTTTTTAAACCAAATTATCTTTATAAAGCAACATGACAGGACACTGATAAACAATTAGAAAGTGTATAAAATACGCAAGTTAAACGAGAATGGGTTAGTCACCTAACCNATGACAGGACACTGATAAACAATTAGAAAGTGTATAAAATACGCAAGTTAAACGAGAATGGGTTAGTCACCTAACCTTAACATTTACAAAAAATGTCCTTGATATAATGTAAAAAGTACACAGCAAATAATGAATTACTTTTATTTTTTTACTTACTTTCTGTTTCTTTATTTTCATCTCTAGCTGGTTCTAAATTTACAATAGTTTCTGAATCCGCAAAACGGGCGTTTTCATCCATCTTGAAAACTTATTTAGACGCAAACTACACTTCGCGTCACATTACTACCACAAATATGTCACTGTACACAACACACCACAAAGTTAAAATATTGTTTTTAACCACAACAATTCATTAAAATACACGACACTTTTATTGAAAACATTTCTTGGGTAAACCATTATGCCACAGTCATTAGTTTCATCCATGCTAGGAATTCATTTGTTGGTTCAAATATACTCTTAAATCCGATTGGTTGAAAACTTACAAAACACCAACAAACCCTTTTACAATCTTCTCAGATGTTCCGAATTCAAAAGTTTATAAACATATCGTATTTACAGTTGTATTACATTCTATGAAATGTCTATAGCATATCCAAAGTATATATTTTATCACGCATTTGCACATGAATTAGAACCGAAATATATAACAGCAATGAGATCAGCACCATAATTAGAGTGCGTTGACAGTTTGGTTCGGTTTGGCTACACTCTGAGATGGTGTGACACTATTCTACGCGAACCGTCATACCAATTATCACGTTTTCCATAGAAAAAGCTATTACTAGATCACCTAAAGTTTGTTTTCAAAATTGCACCAAATATTTTTCCTCATATAAAAAAATATATACGAAATACTTTACTAGTCTCCCTTAAACAAACAATTGTGAAGACAGCGGGCTTAAAATTAACAAAACTCTCTCAAACAGTCACAGTACCGTGAGCAAACGGATGATTATTATAATATTCAAAATATCATCACGATTGCTCTGTTATGCCCATCGATACTGGAGGTAGCAAACCGTAGACGCTTAGATAAAAATTGCTGATTGAAAAATGGATTCATGATTAGACGTATCGGCAAATACCATACAGTTCGGGGTATTTGACACTAGCATATCGGTGACATTAACTGTTACATTAATAAATGAACGAACAACAAATTCACTACTGTCGTTGATATTTTCATCTTACTGTTGTGCACCCTACAAACTACTGGACATATAAGGTAAATATATCTTACTACTGGTGACGTCAAGCATTCCTACTCCGCTATGTAGGAGCCACTAACAGTCCCAGTATATACTAGTACAGACAACATAGCTTGGTATGACTTTGGCCCGGGCCTCGCAGACTGGCCATCTGCACCAGCTGTGCCTAGATGGTGTGCAGCCACATACTGTCTCCATGGGTGGAGAGGGGCGTTTGACACAAGACGACCATATTTCACATTGTGCAACCAACACCACATCGATCACACCAGTACTGTGGAATGGCATGTAAAGAATGTACGAGTGCACAGAATAGTTCTAAAAAGTGAAATGTTGTGATGTAGCCAGAGTGTCTTTTACCCTTCCTGGCAGGTTGGACATGTCCAGAGAGGGGGTATGAGAAATTCGTGTCCGTTTTTGCATGAATCAAAATTGTTTTTATAAAAATCAATGAGAAATACCCAAAATTATGATCGTTTCAAAGTAATGATGTCCTAGTGGCTTTCAAATGCTTTAACAATATTTTTCGTCCACATAAATTCAGTTGTAGTTTCATTTTAATTATGTCACAGAGTGTTAAATTCGTATTGTTATTGTGTTTCATGTCATAAAAGCTATTGTTAAATTTTTGTATATTTTAAAATACCATTTGTTTATGTTTATTATGTTATTTGAGCACGAGCAGTTTTGGCACGTGGCTGTCAGGCCTCACTCAGTAACGCACCTAAAGCCAGGCAGTTAGAACCAGCGATTCGCAGAGACCGGCATAATTCACTGCTCTCAGGCACATTCACATAGCTTATATCTTTCAGTACCTTGTGGTTTCAGTGTTTGGAGACGCCACATCCTCTTCCTCAGGAATATTATGTCCCAGGGAAGCACAATTTTCACTTAATTCATGCACTTGGTTACCACTTTTTTTCTCCACTAAGCCTACCCTGGCAGACCAGCACATGTCATTGCATTCCAGACACATTCATTCTTTTGCAACTAATCATGTTAACGATAATAGTTTACATATTTCAGAATCATTTTTTCAGTGCTTGGAGATACCTTAGCTTCCCTAGAATGAGCATAATCAAGAAAATCGTAATTTTCACTTATTTCACACATGCATTTACTACATTTTTCGCTGGAGGGATTAGGCTGGGGGCTATTTTATTTACAAGTTATTCATGTGCTATATTAAGCAGAGAATACTTAGTTCTAGAAATACACAGTGTTTTACATACTTGTATTTATTATTTCGAGCACTGTCTCTCGGTTCTTAGGCTCATTGGACCTCAAAAACCTGCACCCAGGTAACATTTACCTTAGCGTGTGTTGAAATCTAAATTCAGTTAACAGATCTCAGGGTATTTTGTGGCCATATCAGGCATGTAGGTCAGCCTTTAATAGGCCTGCACGAATTAGGCACCCTAATTAAGATATGAGGGGAGTCTAATATCCCTTAATTTCCAGGACTTTCAATTACTGTTAATTCAATGAAGGATAATAATATGTCCAGGTAATTCACCACACAACACTGATAAATAGCACCAACATCATCACATCACACTTAACAATGTTGGCTGGCGCCTAAGTCGGGTAATTACACTTTGTTCCTGGCCCTTAATTTTNATCATCACATCACACTTAACAATGTTGGCTGGCGCCTAAGTCGGGTAATTACACTTTGTTCCTGGCCCTTAATTTTCCCATAATTTGAATTATTTCCTCAACTGAGATGTGTCCTGGAACAAAGTGTAATTACCCGACTTAGGAACCAGTCAACATTGTCAAACGATGATGTTGGTGCTAATTATCATTGTATTGTGGTGGACTACCTGGACGTAGTCTTATCCTTCGTTGAATTAACGGTAGTTGCAAGTACGCAGGAGCATGTTTTCATTACACTGAACCAAAAAAAAAAGCCAGGAAATGGCACAAAAGATGTGCAGAATGCAATAATAAAATTTTTNTTTTCATTACACTGAACCAAAAAAAAAAGCCAGGAAATGGCACAAAAGATGTGCAGAATGCAATAATAAAATTTTTTATGTTTATTACTTGAGTTTTAGAAACAAATTTTTGTAGATTTTGTGCAAGTTTGTTGAAAAGCTGACAAAATAAGACCTTTTCTGTACCAATTTTAAATTTACTGAGTGTATGTGAATGTGTTTTATGATTCTGGTGTTATACCTTTGATAACATTTAGACAAAACTTGACCATTTTCCAGATATTATTGAGCATAAAATCCTTTCCAGGTCTTAAGTAATTACAAAAACATTCAACAACATAGACAGCAGTAATTTGGCACCATATATAGAGGTTGTACAAATTGTTTTAGGAAAGAAAAAAAACATCAATTTTTATTACATTATCCCAGCCTTCTGAGATACAAAAGTCCTACAAATAAGTTGGTCTTCTCTTGTTCAGAATAGAATGTCTGGGGTGTGGATTAGAGGACTCAGAGGTGAGATCATCATGAGATTCATCAAAGATAGATGGTAGATGGCCAGTGTCAGTTGGAGGAGAAAGTGCTTCAGCATGTGCTCGAGAAATGAGAGCAGGAGAAACTGGATTCTCTGCCATACTGGGTTCAGACGAAATACTTTCTTGTGTTTGTATTTCTTGATGATTAGATGGTTCCCACATTGAGGCAAGTGCCTAGTAGAAACCTAATTTTCCATCCATCAGATAATTGTACTTGTGTGTACATAGGATTCACTTCGATTAACCTCACTTCTTCAACTACAGGATCGTATTTGCTCTGCATAACATGTTCCTTCAAAAGAACTCTCCAGGAAGACATTAGCCATTGTGGTAACGAAATTCCAATTTGGTACCTCCGTTTGTGTTAAAAATGATATCGATGATGGAAGGGGGGGGGGGGAAGTCTCGGGCTGCAGCTAGGAGGCGAAGGCCGCCGATTACGGTAGTGAAAGGCGTTACCCAGTTAGCAATTATAATACCCGGCTGGGACAGGCTAGGAGACCTGTAGCTCGCAAGGCCGTTCGACGTTTGGCAGTGTGGAAATATTCAGCCTATCCCCAAATGTGATTAATGTGGCGTAACATAGTTTAAAGATAAATGGATTTATAAGGCGTGGGACTAGCTAGGTCTCAGAACGTACACCATAAAACCCCCACACCGGAGAAAAAGGTGATACCTGACAAACACAAGAATTACTGAGGCACTGAATTACACTGGGTAATACAGCAAAACATGTAGCATAGCGATGGATGTTTATTGATATGAACTCCACTTGTGAACACATGGTTACAGATGCGGGCGTACACTTACCAAAAAACACTTACCAAAAAATAAAGAAAATTAATATCATAAAAATTATTACGTGAAGCAAACACAAACTGTAGCACGTTGAAAAACGCGAGGACAAAACAAAGTTGCTGTACACGACCGCATTATCAGTTTACTCGCCAGTTTGTGCGGTTAACGGCCGTGGACCAGAAATTTTAAATTAAAACTCTCACCTGCCAAAACTAGTTGCTGCGAGGGCAAGAGAGAGAGAGAGAGAGAGAGAGAGAGAGAGAGAGAGAGAGAGAGAGAGAGTGAGAGAGGACAAATAAGAAATTACCAATATGTTGAAGTACAAAAGTACTGGTCTCCTGTGATTCGCGTCCACTCCCTCGCGTGGTCCAAGAAGAACTGAGCGACGTAAGAGAGCTGTCGTCCCCGGTCACTTTGACCAGAAACGAGTGCTGCAGCGTAACGGTGAACAGGAAACCAAATAAACCTTAACTTATATACAGAACACTGACAGGAAAAATGGCACATAATAAAAAGCACTGAAAACAATAAAAACATATTAAAAATAAAACCAACCTGCTATTTTGAGGGGGTGGAAAAAATTTAATTTAATTAGTTAGTATTTTAATCACATACTAAGGGACAGTCTACCGACTGTTATTCCCTGCAACAAAACACACAACACAGCACTCTCCTTCCTATAAGATATACAATTCACTTAATCTGTAGAGAATGACAGAGGTAAATCAGCCGGGTGGCTTTGCAGTTGGTACTGCTCAATGTCACACAGTTCAGTCGGCCTGCCCTAGCCCTGCAAAAACTAATATCATGCCCACACATGTGATATGTCCAGAAACTATTTAAAACTTTTATTAAAACATCCGCTCATTAGCAGTCCACTGTAAAAGCCCACACACCACTCTCGTGTTGGAAACAGCTGAAGCACCCGGAGAACACCACACCCACGTACAGACGAGCCAGTCGCGGTGTAAGCGGAAAAGGCCATACCCGCACCAGGGAAAAACATTGCCGGTAGCTTAACGTACTTTTAGTAGTAGAGAAACCACGCACGCACTGTGTTTATGGTTGCCTTCACGTAGTTTTGAACCTGCTGTTTACACGCTCCTCGTCGAGTTTTTCTATGGCCTCCATCCCACGATGAATGGTCAGCGACTCGCTGGCGCATCCTCCCGCTGGGCTGCTGTCTTCCTTTCCTTTTGGAGTCGGCGTGTCAGGTTAGGGCTTTGATGACCAGAGGAGGAAGGATGACAATATGTTTGGTGGTGAAACATACACTCGTGAGGGGTAGCATTGCTAAATGTGCAGAGTAATGATCTTTTGAATGCAGATATTTCTGAAGTACTGATTCCCAATAGCTGACAGGCAGATGTTTATATAGAAGTGTAAGGTATTTTACATTAAACTACCTGCATCCACTATTACTCTTATTATTCCCAGTGAGCGCAATATTAAATATATCTCTCAGTCCTAATTAAAGTCCATATCATTGTCATCATATTGGTTATATTCACTTAATTTAGACTCATTCGCATATTCAATCTGTATATTGCCATCATTCCAAATGCCTGTCACTCATGCATCCAGTTCAATAGTCCCACCCATCAGTCTCACTCTCCACTGTACCGATGCTCGCAGTCCACAGACTTCACTCCTGTTGGTTACTCACTCGCACAAGGGAAAGGAAAGAGGGGAAATTTTCCCTGTCAAACATTGACATCCCAAAATGTTTCTTTCATAATTGATCCAACTCGGGAAGAAAATGCACGAAATTTTGTACGAGTTCTTGCAAACTCTTACTTACAGATAAGCTTTATTGTCNTCCAACTCGGGAAGAAAATGCACGAAATTTTGTACGAGTTCTTGCAAACTCTTACTTACAGATAAGCTTTATTGTATTGCAGCTCTCTTATACTGTATAGCTAGGTCACAATTATTTTTACATCGTTCTAACGAATTTAAAGGATCTGAGCTGCGAGTGGACAAACTGTAATTGAAACCAAAATTAACGAAAATGCACAATAGAGTTTCCCATCCAAGAAAATGCTCTGAAACTTTCCCTGGCCACTGGGTTTGAATCCGATCTGCGACTCCTATTGCTGTGATAACTGCTACAGGCTCTTTTCCCTGAAGGACAGTTCTGAGAGGCATCCGATGATCTGCTCATGACAATGCCGAAGCTGACATCGAGAATTAAACTCGATGTAGAAAGAGAGATGGTTTCGCAGATGATTGTAAATTATACACATTAATATACTTGGCTATTTTTCAAAGTAGCATGTGGCAAATGTGACCACCGGGAGTGAAGTCTGTGGACTGCGAGCATCGACACAGGGTAAGGTGAGACTGACGGGCGGGATTATTGAACCGGATGTGTGAGTGTAAGACATTTGAAATGATGGCAATAGACAAATTGAATGTGTAAATAATGAGCATGAATTAAGTGTTAGTTTTTAACTGAATAAAGAGGAACAATATAAAAAGACACATGATTTGTTTATTTTGTGGGTGAAGATAATATTTTCATTAATATCGGATGGTCGATTTTACATAACATAAGTCTGTAAAACAAATTTGGGCTGCCAGCTTGCGGAATTAGTGTATAGGTTACAACTACGCATATTTTCTAAGGCTTTAAACATCCAACATGGCCGAAAACCAACTGGAATGAAAGAGCATGAACCCCTACCGATTCATTCCACAATATACACTGAAGAGCCAAAAAAAAACTGGTATACCTGCCTAATATCGTGTAGGGCCCCCGCGAGCACGCAGAAGTGCCGCAAGACGACATGGCATGGACTCGACTAATGTCTGAAGGTATGAAGGAGGCAATTCACACCATGAATCCTGCAGGGTAGTCCACAAATCCATAGGAGTGCGAGGCGGTGGAGATCTCTTCTGAACTGCACGTTGCAAGGCATCCCAAATATGCTCAATAATGTTCATGTCTGATGATTTAAGTGGCCAATGGAAGTGTCTAAAGTGAGAAGAGTGTTCCTGGAGCAACTCGGTAGTAACTCTCGACGTGTGGGGTGTCGCATTGTCCTGCTGGAATTGTTCATGTCCATCGGAATGCATAATGGACATGAATGGGTGCAGGTGATCGGGCAGGATTATTACGTATCTGTCACCTGTCAGAGTCTATCTAGACGTATCAGGGGTCCCATTTCATGCCAACTGCACCCGCCCCATACCATGACATAGCCTCCACCAGCTTGAATAGTCCCCTGTTGACATGTAGGGTCCATGGATTCATGAGGNTCCAACTCGGGAAGAAAATGCACGAAATTTTGTACGAGTTCTTGCAAACTCTTACTTACAGATAAGCTTTATTGTCTTGCAGCTCTCTTATACTGTATAGCTAGGTCGCAATTATTTTTACATCGTTCTAACGAATTTAAAGGATCTGAGCTGCGAGTGGACAAACTGTAATTGAAACCAAAATGAACGAAAATGCACAATAGAGTTTCCCATCCAAGAAAATGCTCTGAAACTTTCCCTGGCCACTGGGTTTGAATCCGATCTGCGACTCCTATTGCTGTGATAACTGCTACAGGCTCTTTTCCCTGAAGGACAGTTCTGAGAGGCATCCGATGATCTGCTCATGACAATGCCGAAGCTGACATCGAGAATTAAACTCGATGTAGAAAGAGAGATGGTTTCGCAGATGATTGTAAATTATACACATTAATATACTTGGCTATTTTTCAAAGTAGCATGTGGCAAATGTGACCACCGGGAGTGAAGTCTGTGGACTGCGAGCATCGACACAGGGTAAGGTGAGACTGACGGGCGGGATTATTGAACCGGATGTGTGAGTGTAAGACATTTGAAATGATGGCAATAGACAAATTGAATGTGTAAATAATGAGCATGAATTAAGTGTTAGTTTTTAACTGAATAAAGAGGAACAATATAAAAAGACACATGATTTGCTTATTTTGTGGGTGAAGATAATATTTTCATTAATATCGGATGGTCGATTTTACATACCATAAGTCTGTAAAACAAATTTGGGCTGCCAGCGTGCGGAATTAGTGTATAGGTTACAACTACGCATATTTTCTAAGGCTTTAAACATCCAACTTGGCCGAAAACCAACTGGAATGAAAGAGCATGAACCCCTACCGATTCATTCCACAATATACACTGAAGAGCCAAAAAAATACTGGTATACCTGCCTAATATCGTGTAGGGCCCCCGCGAGCACGCAGAAGTGCCGCAAGACGACATGGCATGGACTCGACTAATGTCTGAAGGTATGAAGGAGGCAATTCACACCATGAATCCTGCAGGGTAGTCCACAAATCCATAGGAGTGCGATTCGGTGGAGATCTCTTCTGAACTGCACGTTGCAAGGCATCCCAAATATGCTCAATAATGTTCATGTCTGATGATTTAAGTGGCCAATGGAAGTGTCTAAAGTGAGAAGAGTGTTCCTGGAGCAACTCGGTAGTAACTCTCGACGTGTGGGGTGTCGCATTGTCCTGCTGGAATTGTTCATGTCCGTCGGAATGCATAATGGACATGAATGGGTGCAGGTGATCGGGCAGGATTATTACGTATCTGTCACCTGTCAGAGTCTATCTAGACGTATCAGGGGTCCCATTTCATGCCAACTGCACACGCCCCATACCATGACATAGCCTCCACCAGCTTGAATAGTCCCCTGTTGACATGTAGGGTCCATGGATTCATGAGGATGTATCCATACCCATACACGTCGATCCCCTCGATACAATTTGAAACGAGACTCGTCAGATCGGGCAACGAGTTTCCAGTCATCAACAGTCCAACGGCGGTGTTGGCGGGCCCAGGCGAGGCATAAAGCTTTGTGTCGTGCAGTCGTCAACAACGGTACACGAGTGGGCCTTGGGCTCCGAAAGCCCATATCAATGATGGTCCGTTGAATAGTTAGCACGATGGCACTTGTTGATGCCCCAGCATTGAAATCTGCACCAATTTGAGAAAGGGTTGCACGTCTGTCACGTTTAATGATTCTCGTCAGTCGTCGTTTGTCCCGTTCGTTCACGATCTTTTTCCTGCTGCAGCGATGTCGAAGATTTGATGTTTTACCCGATTCCCGATATTCACGGTACACTCGTGAAATGGTCGTATGCGAAAATCCAAATTTTATCTCTACCTCGGAGATAATATGTCCCATCTCTCGTGCACCAACTATAACGCCAAGTTAAAACTCACTTCAATCTTGATAACCTGCCATTGTAGCAGCAGTAACCGATCCAGCAAATTTTCCAGACGCTTGTTGTCTTATATAGGCGCTACCGACCGCATCGTGTTACTCTGATTGGTTCCATACCTCTGTTATTTGCATACGCATGCCTATCCCAGTTTTTTTGGCTCTCCAGTGTACTTCACGAATCTTGTGCTAGATACCCTCTTTTATAGTACTTATAAATATTAAGTAATTTAGTTCAG
Organism: Clitarchus hookeri; assembly: GCA_002778355.1. Taxonomy (NCBI): domain Eukaryota; kingdom Metazoa; phylum Arthropoda; class Insecta; order Phasmatodea; family Phasmatidae; genus Clitarchus; species Clitarchus hookeri. The sequence continues at coordinate 143,178 of NQII01002316.1, forward strand.
GTGTTTCTTTATCAAACATAGCCTTAATCAAAACAAAACAAGGATATTTACTAAAGTGCAATAAGAAAACAGAACTGAAAAAAAAAATATTTATTGTGTGTATACATTACAATATCTGTCACACAGGACACTTTCAGGGCATGCATTTGCACAATAATGCATTATAGCTACATAAATTACCTATTTACTATCTAGAGATACACGATACACTTTACAAAAGTTGTCTTTAGAAATTTTCTTGTCTTCAACCAAAGTCCGAAGGACCGTCGAAGAAATCTCAAGGAACTAAAATCAGCACAAATCAATACATCCACCTACGTCGTGCCTAAACTGCATTACAAAGTTTTTATAATCCACCTCTTAAAAAAAAACACATAATATGTCCTCAAGGTATTGATTTACTAAAAGAACATACACTCCAGACGAATGAGAAATCGTTTTTTCAAGTTATCGTTCAAGTTAAAAGTACTGTTTTAAAGTCTTGGAACACATCTAAAATGTTATTTTTAGACTGCCGTGTCTGAAAATATACAACACTTATACCGCATAACTAGGATAGAACAATGCATGGAAATTTGCTAAAACGTTCTATCACTAAGTTAAAAAAAAAAACAAAAACACTTCGTACGAGAGTCTGTGGACCCCCGTGGTTAATGCACATGCGTTTGTCGGAGGCTATTACAACGGACGCTAGTTTTCACCTATCATTTCCTCCATAGTGCCCCAACCTATACGCTGTTCACGGTTAACTGAGGACTTTTGTAATCAACCTTTGAAAATTGTCTCTGTTTACAAGATTGTGTATTTTAACGGGCACACTGTCTCTCATACTCCCAATGAAGTTGGTAACGCCGGAAATAAAATAGTTCCATGCCTAAAGGTTGAATTAAAAGTGTTAGGTAAACAAATGTGAATACTAATATTTTTCTCTGTTTTCCAAATGCATATTAAGTGTAGGAATTAACCAATTCTTAAGATATTTACTTTTACAATAACTTCACAATTTCACTTGACAGACGTATGGATAAAGTGATCAGGCCTATGGCAATGTTAATTTACATATGGTGGAAGAATACAAATTGTGCATACAAGTAGATCTTAAGCACGGTTTCAAAAGTGCTCAGTTTACCGTGAACAGTCTTTAACAGGACTCGCTAAATTCAGTGGCGTGTGGTGATACTGTTGCAAGGTAAGCTGGCGTTAGCTCTGTGCTGTACCCTGTTGCTTGCTAGTTTACACTTCCACCACTAAAACGTAGCTCGGCAGCTGACACCATAGGACGCGTGTAATGGGTCCCTTGCTGCTCGTTTGTGAGTGGTCGGAATACATTCAGTTTCCCTAGGCTGCACGGTGGTTACTGGCTCCTGCTGAGTGCACTGAGAATGTACAGACGTGAGCAAGTACCAGCTTACCTTGCAACTCTTCACCACATGTCACTGTAAAGAAGTGAAAATAAATCACAACATTCGTTACTTTTCTTACTGTNTGCAACTCTTCACCACATGTCACTGTAAAGAAGTGAAAATAAATCACAACATTCGTTACTTTTCTTACTGTAATTGACTGCATGGAAACACAGCAGCAGTATCTCACTTTGAAAATGATTTTAAAATAAAAATTCAGGTTAAATTCTTCTAGTAAATATATTCCAGATTCTTTCATAACATTTGTTGGAAGGAAAATTTTGATAGCCATATTTCGTCTTCAAATTTTATTGTCAAATGTATTTGAAGGCGAATGTTTGACAGAGTGACAAGAGCTTTAGTCAGTATTAGAGACATGGCCGAGAATATGAAAGTAAGTCTGTCTCTAGTTTGAAGCATCTTTTAGCTTCCTCACATATTTACTANTTTACACTTCCACCACTAAAACGTAGCTCGGCAGCTGACACCATAGGACGCGTGTAATGGGTCCCTTGCTGCTCGCTTGTGAGTGGTCGGAATGCGTTCAGTTTCTCTAGGCTGCACGGTGGTTACTGGCTCCTGCTGAGTGCACTTAGAATGTACAGACGTGAGCAAGTACCAGCTTACCTTGCAACTCTTCACCACATGTCACTGTAAAGAAGTGAAAATAAATCGCAACATTCGTTACATTTCTTACTTTAATTGACTGCATGGAAACACAGCAGCAGTATCTCACTTTGAAAATGATTTTAAAATAAAAATTCAGGTTAAATTCTTCTAGTAAATATATTCCAGATTCTTTCATAACATTTGTTGGAAGAAAAATTTTGATAGCCATATTTCGTCTTCAAATTTTATTGTCAAATGTATTTGAAGGCGAATGTTTGACAGAGTGACAAGAGCTTTAGTCAGTATTAAGAGACATGGCCGAGAATATGAAAGTAAGTCTGTCTCTAGTTTGAAGCATCTTTTAGCTTCCTCACATATTTACTANAGAGACATGGCCGAGAATATGAAAGTAAGTCTGTCTCTAGTTTGAAGCATCTTTTAGCTTCCTCACATATTTACTAAATTTTCTTTTGTTGCAGTCATTACACAAGTTGTTCCTTTTACTGTTTTCGGCTTTCCCCATTTATGTACAACATAACAGTCTTTTATTTGTGGCGGGTGTGTTGTATGACAGATAACTCGTCTATTGTATCGTTAATTCTGTCATTGTATTACTTTATTCTGTTAGTAAACAAAATTATCAATCAATCAAATCTACGAGTCCAGTCTAGGTGCAGTGCGCCCTCATATAGTGAGCGTTTGCAGGCCTACGTTGCGCGTGTCGAGCGCGGCGCAGCCGTGGTCGGCCCGGCTGCAGTCCTTCTTGCGGTGATCTGCGCCCCGTTGGTGGGTGACGGCCGGGGGCGGCGGCGGACCGGCGTCCTTGGTGATGCGGTGCCGCCGCCCCTGCGCCTGGCGGTTGCAGTCGTTTTCCCGCTGCACCACGGGCGGCTCCTCGGCCCACGCCTGCCGCTGCGCCGAGCCGAGCGCGCCGAACACCGCCGCGCCCACCAGGTACACCCCGCTGGCCACGCGGAACACCGTGCGCCACTCCGCTGCGCTCTGTTGGCGGAAAAAACAACTAAGTGCAGGTGTCCGACACATTTAAGGGGGCATGTGGCAAATAAACGACGTGGAGTTTCATCTTGTTTTACCTTGTCATGGAAGCCAACAGAGAAAATTGAAGAGAGGGCAATCTTACAGAATTGTTATTTTACAAACTATGAGAATAAATATTTTACCAGACAGATGTATTTCTGCCGAACTATTTATGACTCGTAAATTTATATACTGTGGCACTTGCGAAATTCATGGGCCTCTAATTACATAGTATCTATTACTCGGTATATCTGAATTAAACCCTGTTCAGTATTTTATGCAACTTAAATCTTTCTTCGTCAAAACTATATAAATAGAACCGCTTTGTCTACAATGCAGTTTGCTTGACTTGCTCGCGTTGACACGAGTAGCAGGATGCAAGAGAGAAAAACTCCAAGTTCGATGAGGGAATAAGCTTCCCTTGCCAGAGCTGCAAGAGCCAGTGCGCGCACAGTAACGCCCATCACTCACCCTGTGGTGCAGAAGCAGCTGTGTGAGAACGGGGCTGAGGAGACCGGCTAGGCTGCCCGCAGTCTGCGACATCCCCACCAGCACCGCCGAGTGCTTGGGCGCCAGGTCCAGCTGGTTCACCCTGCAAGCACAGCCACGGCCGCCCACTTATTACATACTCGTCCTCTAACGTAGATTATCAATTTGAAATTCACACGACCGTTTTCGAAGTCCTTGTTTCCCGAACCGCACCTGTAATTACAACAACTTTTGGCACGTAACTTCAGCCTGAGTAAATTAGGGCCAAAGCTGTCCCGAGACCCACGCAGAGCCTCTGGATGGCCCTCCACAAGCCCTGCGTATTCTGTATTCCACGATTATTATAATAAATTCCTTCTTTATCCTCCCACAGGCAGGGAGAAAGTGGATAAAATACTATGGGTATCGAGTTCCTCGCGCTGCAATAGGAACCTTACAGACCTTGCCGCGGTTCACATTAAATTTGAAGACAGCTAGGTGGGGTGGGCTAGCCACCCCCACCCTGGACTTTACAATGAACTAACGGAACGACAACAAGGGACCACACACGGTCCTGTACCTTCCCCGCGCTGAAGAGGTATCGCCACAGTGATGAGAAACTGTGGTGGCCGCCCACTTCAACACTACTGCCACCCAGGTCAGTTGCATGGAAAACATTTCTCTTATTTTGTATTAGTTTAGTTGGCAACACAATTTTCGTAACTATGTGTCAAAGTCACAACTTTAATGTTTTGACGGGAATACGTCTTTAAAATCAGACTGACATACGAGATTGTGATGATGGGGGTTAGTTGGTTAGTTGGTTTTATTTATGTTATTGATCGTATAACTTGGTTTGTTTGTTGGGCACCATGATACATTTATTAGGAACAGTGTGAACAGGTACGTGTGTAGTGGCAGATAAAGTGAGACTTAAAAAAAAACACAGCCCTTGAAATTAGCTAACATAATTCCATCAGAAGTAACAAATAACAAACTACAGAACATAACCAATAAAATTAATATGGTTCAAATTATTTACTGAAAATTCAATGTACTGTAAAACGTGCTGAAAGTGTTAACGAAAATGATAAAATGTTATATCTGATGTTTTAACTTTGAAATATCACCCTCCTTCCAAAATGTATTTAATTGGGATGAAAAAAAAAATGTTCTCAGACGGTAAAACAAAAATGAATGTTACGTAAGCGATGTTCAGGGTTGTCCCACTTAAAACACACGTTAAATTACATTCCAAAAATGTACTGTTCTTAAAAATAACTCTCTAAAGAAATGTTTAAATAAAATAAATTAAGGAATATTTGATACAGAATAAAGTTAATATCAATTTATGTACTGAAAAGTTCTCAAATCTATAGGTGAAGTTGATCATACCAGCTAACTGGTATCGGTAGAGCAGATCCCAGTACCACTGGGTTGCGGTGAAAAAATGCAAAATAACACTATACGAAAATTACTTCGGGCACTAGAAAAGTTCATTTCAAAATTGATGATCAACAAATCTGGCGCCTAGCGGCCCCTCCGGCCGTGCACAAAGGTTGGCGTCTATAGTATATACGGCGTCACGCCACACCATACCATGGCTGCCGTCGACGTCTTCTTGATGAACTGCACCAAGAAAAACTCTCTCAAATTAAATAATTAAAGGTCAGCCCTACGACCTCTTCTACCAATGTCGTCGCCGCCTAACATTACTACTTGCTTTTGGTGGGCAACTAAATTAAATAACTATTATGATGGCGCTGGGGATTTTCTGATGGAAAATCCCCAGCGATCGCGAAAACGTCCGCCCTGTTTGAAATTACCACCAATAAGCCGACCTTGGTGCAAGGTCATGGACCAATCAAACTATGCCAAGACACGCAACTTCCGGATCCGCGGCACCGCCGGTTGCAAACCAAACGAAAAACAAAACGCAAAACTCTAACCCAAACAAATCAAAAATTACAAAAGAAAAATAACAACTTCAAGAATTATTACAATTAATAACAATTACAAAAATGATAGAAAAATCATTAAAATATTTATGGGTTAGAAAATTTAGTCGTTTAACTAAACCCTGTAAAATGTATGGGTGATTAACATAAACTAATAAGTATTACCTAAGTCGGGGCAGAAAATAATAATTAAGAGAGAATAAAAATGACTGACCTATATTAATATAAATAATTCTGAAATAAAATACAAAAAATGAAAATTCTATACCGGTACCGCATATGATATAAGATATGGGCTGTACACGGCAATGTGAGCACTTTTAAAAATCAATTTTCGAAAAAGTTACTGTTCCTACCCTCATATACAGGATGGTCCACCTAAAGTGTACACTCTCAAAATTTCCGGAACGGTTGCAGATCACGAAATGCAGTTTCCGCTAAATAAAATTACGTGCGGGGGCAAGTAATTCGCCGCAAAGTGACTATTCGTAACACGTGTATGAACAGAAATAATGAAACCTCATATGATTTTTCCCCTGTAAACATGCATTTATTTTGACGGCATCTGAAAGTACGTGCAAATACGAATTCAGTGATATAGCATATGCAATGGAGAGTAACACAGAAACGCCAAGAAATAATGTTCAAACCAGGTTAGANACGAATTCAGTGATATAGCATATGCAATGGAGAGTAACACAGAAACGCCAAGAAATAATGTTCAAACCAGGTTAGAAACGGCAATGTAATGTTTGTAGGGAGTGATCCGTTCCGACACTATAACTTCGTGGCTAATAGCATGATTGAAATAAACCGGTCTCGTGCGATAGGGCATACGAATACCTTCAGTTGGCGTCGCACATGCCCGAGGTGCGGGTGGGGGTCCGCGGCGACTCGCAGCAATTTTGGACGCGGGTGAAAATTTCCGGCCAGTAATATATCGCTACCCCGATGCACTAGCGCGTTGATATTGGTGCCAGGTGAAAGAGATCGACTAGATCTGTCGATTTTAGACATAAAAGCCTAATTTTTCTATTTCGTTACTTTCATTTCATTCCCATGTATCAAAGAAAAAATTACTCGCCAACGCAGACGTATTCACGTAAACCACGTGTCCATCACAACCACACTCGACTTTCTTTTAAATACACAAATATTAAAACTAACATGTATAAAGTACAAATTAATAATCAAGGAAAAAAGGGAAATTTCGTGAGTTCATTTCAGGACAAGATAGACCTCAAACACGTGTCGCTTTTGCAATTGGATCACAGTTTAATAGACACACCCTGGACGACTCTGAGCCAGTAACAAAGTTGCAAGGAAGAAGTCAGCAAATCCCACGCTGCCAGATGTGGTGTAACACTGGCTAATATCTGGGGCACCAACAATTGAATAAACATCTNGTCAGCAAATCCCACGCTGCCAGATGTGGTGTAACACTGGCTAATATCTGGGGCACCAACAATTGAATAAACATCTGAGCCTCGACTATTCAAAGCATTCTGGAGTAAAGTCTACAGGTCAATGAACTCGGGGAAATTTTACTATCCGTACTAATTATAAAAAGTGCCGTGAGTTACCTCAAAAAAAAATATATTTTTTCTTACCCGAGGGCTGCGAAACTGAAGGGCTGCAGCGAGATGGCGAAGGCGAGGCAAATCAGGACCTGCGCTGGCGTGTCCAGGACGCCCGCCAGCAGCACGAACAAGGACTCCGCCGCGAAGGATCCGCACAGGTACAGCTTCCGCACCTGCCACCACATCACCGCAAAGGTGGATTCACACGTATAGTCTATTCAACTTCTCTGAAGCTCTGCTCAATTTCTACTTTCAGGCTATTCATCCGCCTCGTGCAGAAAACTACACCAAAGGGGAAACGCACCGCATTCGTGCGCACTCACTTTAACAATACTTTTCCATGAGAACTATTTTTACTAGGCATTACCAACACACCTATTTTCTTTCTGTTTTTAGTCGTATTAATTATAAATATTATAATTAATAGAAAATTATAAGTAAAAGTACATTTTAACCAAAAATAAGATATTTCTATGTTAACAGAAGTAAAATTCTTGTTATACGGGACGCATTTAGGAAAAAATTATACACTATAAACATAGGATGATTTTCCAAACCCGTTCTTTATTGTTGAGCGACACGCTGCCATAAATTGTGGTATGGTAAGGGGGGGAGGAGGGAATCTCCTATGATTATCGATTTTCTCTGATAGTAATCAGAGGAACACTGTCGGCACAGTGCGCAAATAAACGACTATTTGTCATAAGTTATAATTAGTAATCTGTATCTTCGTTCCAAATTTTATTCCATTCCGACGTCTCTCCGGGGTGCGACAATTGTTATGGCAATGAGTGTACATTAAAGCTACAGCACACAGTAATTAACAATACAGAGGTGAAAAAGACGCTTATTTTGCGAACTCTGGCTGCACACGCCAACAAAATGGCGTCACTGGCCGCAACATGTTGGAACGACGTTCGCCAATCAGCGCCTGGTAACTTACTTGCCAGCCGGCAGCCCAGCCAATTGGGAACATTCCGTAGCACGCGGTAGCCAATCAGACATAAGATCCGTTCCAGACCCTCGCATATTCAATCGGACGGAGAATGGCTGAGCCCCCATGAAAGGAATCGCCACGCCATTTCGTATCTGTGTACTTAAGTACTCTGTGGTTACGATATGTATTTTATTTACAGTACATTTACAACCTGGAAATGAGGTCTTAGGGTAAATGAATGCTGTTTTAAGTCTGTGGGCACAGCTCTTTCGTGGTAGCTGCTGCTATTGGAGTTTGTGTTATCCTCGTGATCCTCACGCTACATAGGATGCAACTACAGCAAAGTTGAGCGATTTTTTACGTTTCATAAGAATCTCAATGGCACAAATCGTAAATATAAAATAAATGTGTAAGTGTGCATAACTTTTCTTGATGCCAAATAGGAGTAATAATAAGCGGATAAATACTTGTATTAGTGGTATTTGGACATGATTCCCCTCATATGCCAGAAACTTAAAGTGATATCGTACAATAACTGTGTATGATAACGATAATGCGTATGAAGAAATTCATTCTGGGGCAGAGTTTTAACCCACTGGTGGGATAACGATTCCCGGTGAGGACAATTTTATGACGTTAACTCTGACTGGTTACTGTGAAATACTGTTACCCAGAACACCCAAGCAATCTACAACGTATTAAAAACAAATTTTTATGAAAAAAAAAATTGTTTTTTTTATTATGAACTAAAACTTCCTGTTAATGAAAAAATCAAAGACATTTTCTGTTCGTTTTGAGATACAATTTCCTGATACGTGGTACAACACCAAAATATTTGGCTGGTTCCATAAACTACTTACAAACCAGCTTGTCTTAAAGTTCATTTTACGAACTTAAATGTAGTTTCCTGATGAAACTTGGCTGTATAGCCACTTAGTAAAATTTGTATTCTGCGATCCGTTTAATATTCCATCGATATGGTTCAACCGATAAGGCGACTGACTCCTAAGTAGGGGTTCTGGATTTTGATCCTAGGTGTTATCAACTGTTGACCTGGAGTGTTCAGGCTCCAAACGTTGGTTGGGGACCGACTTAGCCCCGGGTACAAAAATGAATTTGAGATTTATCTATGCGTTTGTTAATTGTCAATATCGTACAGGTGCTCGTTCGCGTTCCCGCAGGTATAATTAATACCTAATCTTCCGAAAACTTTAAGTTCATTGAAAGAACGCAGAGTAAACAACCCTATGTAAAAAAAATAAGAATCCGAAGTTCTCTGCCATTAAAAAAAACTGTGAGTGGACTAGTAACTACAATTTTACTAGGCCACCCATCCGATAAAAGTTAAATTTTACCTGTTATGACGGACGGAATTATCAAACGCACTCGATTGGTTGTTGGTCACGTGATTGACGAACAATTGGTGGAAGGACGCAGCAGTTTGTTAAATATCAAGGCCTTTCCTGGGCTCGAAAACAGCCAAAGCGTGGGGCTGAACTTAGTAAGTCCTCTTTTAGCTTATGTTATAGAAAGCAAATCTTGTAAAACGTGATATTAAAAGTGTGCAGTGAAAGAGCCCTAACACCAATCCGTACAATTCCAACATTTCAGCATGAATAAGCAGAATTTTTAAGTTAACTAGAGTACTGAAAAAAATATGTACAATACAACTCGCTAAAAAAAAAAAAATTGTCTCCACTCAAACTGCAGCTTCATGCATAGTGAAAAAGAGCTGACGTTCTCAAACAGTTAAACGAAGAAAATTATCAAAAAGTAACTTTTGAGATTTATTTGCTGAAACTTTCCATACGTGCATATTAACACTTAGTTTCTTGAAAGCTACTGTGAATTTGGTGTCAGAGTGTGATAACACGGTGCCCGCAAGCAGCATTTTGTCCAATGCGCGGACGTGCGCTGTGATCGATCCAACGTTTTGATCGACTTAAGCTTAAGAAAACACGAGATTCCCATTTATTTGCACAGAAGTAAGCGAATAAAGTCGTTACATTGAAAATCTCTAGTACATGTATTCTTCAGTGTGTGTATGGACACAGAGTTCGCTTTCTTTAAATCTATAAAGTGTTCGTGGTAAACTGAGCACTTTTGAAAGCCCTGCTTAAGATCTACTTGCACCCACGTGTTTTGTATTCTTCCACCGCATGTCAATTTACCATTGACGTGAACCTCATCAATTAAATCATGCGTGAGTCAAGTGAAACTGTGAAATTATTAGAAAAGTAAATATTTGACAAATTTGCTGATTCCTACACTTATAATCATTAAAAAACAGAAATCAAAGTGTTTACCTGTTTACCTATAACAATGTTTTTATAAATGTGTTTACCTAACGTTTTTAATTCAGCTTTAAGATATGGAACTGCTTTCTCTTCATCGTTACCAACTTCACCGGGCGCATGCCAATCAGTGTGCCCGTAAACGCATGCAGGTAGGAGCAGTGACTTTTTTCAAGCGCTTATTTCTAATGTGCTCAGTTAATCGTGAACAGCCTACAATTGACAATACGACGTGGTAAATAATATATGAAATAAGTCCCTTTTTGAAAATGAGTTAATTATTCCGTTGGTGTTACCTTGGTAGCGGACAACACTTCCTTGGCCTGCAGGCAGTCAGCGAGGTACCCGGCACCCTGCATTATGACGGCCATGAGGAAGTACGGCAGCGACAACATGGCGCCTACTTGCTCCTCACTGTAGCTCAAGGTGTCTGCAACAGAAAACGTCATTGGGGTTAGTTGCAAGATATCGAGAGAACAACGATAACCGTTATCTTCCCGAGCTGTAAAGGTGTTACTATGGCATGCGTAGACTTACTCGTATTAACACATTCTGCTAGAGGACTTCATTTGCGTTACGGAAGTGCATCTGGAGACGTGATATTGGCTTTGATTACGTTAGTCCATTCGTAAACACACCGGGGACAAACCATAGAATAAAGAAGAGGTGAACTGATTTTAAACTTTTGCACGTCTCCTCCAGCAGACCCATGCTTTCATAAATATTATAAGAGTGTGTTAAATTTCGTCCAAGAAATATGGCTTTAAAAGTTTTAGTGGTAAAAAAAACCAGTTGAATGTTGGAAGTCGGAAGCTGATTACTAAACAGCTGGCATGCACACTGTACTCCTTTCCACCCATGGGACNTAGTAATCAGGGGAACACTGTCGGCACAGTGGTACGTTCCGTTGCACAAATAAACGATTATTTGTCATAAGTTATGATCAGTAATCTGTATCTCCGTTACAAATTTTATTCCATTCCGACATCTCTCCTGGGTGCGACAATTGTTATGGAAATGAGTGTGCATTAAAGCTACAGCACACAGTAATTAACAATACAGAGGTGAAAAAGACTCTTATTTTGCGAACTCTGGCTGCACACGCCAACAAAATGGCGTCACTGGCCGCAACATGTTGGAACGACGTTCGTCAATCAGCGCCTGGTAACTTACTTGCCAGCCGGCAGCCCAGCCAATTGGGAACATTCCGTAGCACACGGTAGCCAATCAGACGTAAGGTCTGTTCCAGACCCTCGCATAGTCAATCGGGCGGAGAATGGCTGAGCCCATGAAAGGAATCGCCACGCCATTTCGTATCTGTGTACTTAAGTACTCTGTGGTTACGATATGTATTTTATTTACAGTACATTTACAACCTGGAAATGAGGTCTTAGGGTAAATGAATGCTGTTTTAAGTCTGTNCATAGCTCTTTCATGGCAGCTGCTGCTATTGGAGTTTGTGTTATATTCGTGATCCTCACGCTACATAGAATGCAAATACAGCAAAGTTGAGCGATTTTCTGCGTTTCATAAGAACCTCAATGGCACAAATCGTAAATATAAAACAAATGTGTAAGTGCGCATAATTTTTCTTGATGCCAAATAGGAGTAATAATAAGCGGATAAATACTTGTATTAGTGGTATTTGGACATGATTCCCCTCATATGCCAGAAACTTAAAGTGATATCGTACGTATAACTGTGTATGATAATGATAATGCGTATGGAGAAATTAATTCTGGCGCAGAGTTTTAACCCACTGGCGTGATAATTATTCTCAGTGAGGACAATTTCATGACGTGAACTCTGGCTGGTTACTGTGAAACACTGTTACCCAGAACACCCTAGCAATCTACAACGTATTAAAAACACATTTTGATGAAAAAAAATTGTTTTTTCTATTATGAAATAAAACTTCCTGTTAATGAAAAAATCAAAAGACATTTTCTGTTCGTTTTGAGATACAATTTCCTGATACGTGGTACAACACCAAAATCTTTGGCTGTAAGGTAGGTTCCAAAAGGTACTGACAAAACAGCTTGTCTTAAATTTTATTTTACAAACTTAAATTTAGTTTCCTGATGAAATTTGGCTGTAAAGCCACTTAGCAACATTTGTATTCTGCGATCCGTTTAATATTCCATCGACATGGTTCAACCGATAAGGCGACTGACTCCTAGGTAGGGGTTCTGGATTTTGATCATAGGTGTTATCAACTGTTGACCTGGAGTGAATTTTCAGGCTCCAAACGTTGGTTGGGGATCGACTTAGCCCCGGGTACAAAAAGGAAACTGAGATTTATCTATGCGTTTGTTAATTGTCAATATCATACATGTGCTCGTTCGCGTTCCCGTAGGTAAAATTAATACCTAATCTTCCGAAAACTTTAAGGTCATTGAAAGAACGCAGAGTAAACAACCCAATGTAAAAAAAAATAAGAATCCGAAGTTTACTGCCATTAAAACAACTGACGGAATTATCAAACGCACTCGATTGGTTGTTGGTCACGTGATTGACGAACAATTGGTGGAAGGACGCAGCAGTTTGTTAAGTACCAAGGCCTTTCCTGGGCTCGAAAACAGCCAAAGTCCTCTTTTAGCTTATGTTATACAAAGAGAATCTTGTAAAACGTGATATTAAAAGTGTGCAGTGAAAGAGCCCTAACACCAATCCGTACAATTCCAGCATTTCAACATGAATAAGCAGAATTTTTAAGTGAACTAGAGTACTGGAAAAAATATGTACAATATAACTCGCTCAAAAAAAAAATGTCTCCACTCAAACTGCAGCTTCATGCATAGTGAAAAAGAGCTGACGTTCCCAAACAGTTAAACGAAGGAAATTATCAAAAAGTAACTTTTGATATTAATTTGCTGAAACTTTCCATACGTGAATGTTAACACTCAGTTTCGTGAAAGCTACTGTGAATTTGGTGTCAGAGCGTGATAACACGGTGCCCGCAAGCAGCATTTTGTCCAATGCGCGGACGTGCGCTGTGATCGACGAGACTTGGATATTCGATCCAACGTTTTGATCGACTTAAGCTTAAGAAAACACGAGATTCCCATTTATCTGCACAGAAGTAAGCGAATAAAGTCGTTACATTGAAAATCTCTACTACATGTATTCTTCAGTGTGTGTATGGACACAGAGTTGGCTTTCTTTAAATCTATGAAGTGTTCACGGTAAACTGAGCACTTTTGAAAACCCTGCTTAAGATCTACTTGCACCCACGTGTTTTGTATTCTTCCACCGTATGTCAATTTACCATTGACGTGGGCCTCATCAATTAAATCATCCGTCAGTCAAGTGAAACTGTGAAATTATTAGAAAAGTAAATATTTGACAAATTTGCTGATTCCTACACTTATAATCATTAAAAAACAGAAATCAAAGTGTTTACCTGTTTACCTATAACAATGTTTTTATAAATGTGTTTACCTAACGTTTTTAATCCAGCTTTAAGATATGGAACTGCTTTCTCTTCATCGTTACCAACTTCACCGGGCGCATGCCAATCAGTGTGCCCGTAAACGCATGCAGGTAGGAGCAGTGACTTTTTTCAAGCGCTTATTTCTAATGTGCTCAGTTAATCGTGAACAGCCTACAATTGACAATACGACGTGGTAAATAATATATGAAATAAGTCCCTTTTTGAAAATGAGTTAATTATTCCGTTTGCTGTTACCTTGGTAGCGGACAACACTTCCTTGGCCTGCAGGCAGTCAGCGAGGTACCCGGCACCCTGCATTATGACGGCCATGAGGAAGTACGGCAGCGACAGCATGGCGCCTACTTGCTCCTCACTGTAGCTCAAGGTGTCTGCAACAGAAAACGGCATTGGGGTTAGTTGCAAGATATCGAGAGAACAACGATAACAGTTATCTTCCCGAGCTGTAAAGGTGTTACTATGGCAGGTGTAGACTTATTAACACATTCTGCTAGAGGACATCATTTGCATTACGGAAGTGCATCTGGAGACGTGATATTGGCTTTGATTACGTTAGTCCATTCGTAAGCACACCGGGGACCAACCACATAATAAAGAAGAGGTGAACTGATTTTAAACTTTTGCACGTCTCCTCCAGCAGACCCATGCTTTCATAAATATGATAAGAGTGTGTTAAATTTCGTCCACGAAATATGGCTTTAAAAGTTTTAGTGGTAAAAAAAAACAGTTGAATGTTGGAAGTCGGAAGCTGATTACTAAACAGCTGGCATGCACACTGTACTCCTTTCCACCCATGGGACNCAGTTGAATGTTGGAAGTCGGAAGCTGATTACTAAACAGCTGGCATGCACACTGTACTCCTTTCCACCCATGGGACACACAGACGTTTATGCTGATCACATCGGATGAGCGCCGAGTACAATCTCCAAAGACCTCATGAGTTTGCATTATCTTCTGGTATGGTACCAGACCAGAACTTCAAACTGTTATAAATTTATTTGACTTGCGTGAGTGGACCATCGTTAGCGCCACCTGTTTTCCACATGAAGATCCCTCAACACAACTAGTTGAACTCTAAACATTAGTTCAGACCTATTTTCGGGATTGCATGATTTTAATTGTCGCACGTCCTAGTTGTCTTCGCAAGAATCATGGACGTCTAGTATAGGAGTAAAACTTAATCATGATTGGCCCAGTCAGGTAAGAGACTGTTTTTTTACCAAGCCACGTAGCCAGTTACTAGAGGAAAATTGTATGAGTGCACATAGGACAGTGAATTGTACCCTGCGCGTATATTTTCGCGAAAAAAAATGCTGCTATAACAATCACTGATGTGACACACCGTAGAGAAAAAAAAAGATACAAGGCTCTGTATGGCTCCACTTCCCAGCAATGGTACCTCACTGGAGTTGCAACGTACTCTATATGGACAAGTATTAATACTTCGGATCTTTTGGTAGTTCAAATCCGTGATGTTCATTGTAATAATATTGGAACTAAAACTAGTTCAATTTTCCAGCTCCACATCAGCAGACCTCGTCGGATGCGGGAACCAGATACCACCTCCCCCATGATACTGGCCCCACACCCCTCATGTTCCCTACACACTTCTACCACTCTGGGCATTATGTCTCATGATCCGTTTGCTTGGCTACTCCACTGGGTATACAACGTTGACCAAAATTCATGTGCCAAACTCCGGGAGGTGATTCCTTATGAAAAATAAGGTGCGGTATGCATTGGCAAACAATATCGTGTGGTGAATATTAAGGCTGTTATGCGGCATTAAAAAACCAACTTTGAAATGCAATAATGTAGAAATACCTGGAAGAACTCGAGATGGAACGACAGAAATCGGAATCGTGTTTCAAGNACTTTGAAATGCAATAATGTAGAAATACCTGGAAGAACTCGAGATGGAACGACAGAAATCGGAATCGTGTTTCAAGGGAGATCGTAAATCGGTTAAAATGTGGTTGGTGCGATCGTACCCTTGCATTGCCTAAGTAGGGGCAGTTACCCTATTTTCGCAGGTAACTTTGGAATAATATGCGTTAATGAAAAATTCAATGCAATTTATTACTGACCACAGCAAAATGAAGACAAAAGGTTCTCTCGTCCGAACTCGCTACGGCAAACCGTTTCCGAGAAAACACCGCTCAAAATTTCGGAGGTGCATTGTGGCCCTGCGAGGGTAGGCAACACATCTGCCATCCGCGCTACGCTATATGAATGTAAGTCCTGGTTAATTTGAGGAAGGATAAGCGTACAGAATAAGGAACGGAGTGCACATGGGAGGAGTACATTAAACATGCGTATTATGTAGTACGGCGAAGCATGTCCTCGCCAAATGCCGCCGTTCACCTTGTCCACGGTACTCCAGCATTCGGCGACGTCACTATTGTTGAGTCTTCATACCGCAAACTCCGATGGAGCAGTGCAAATGTCGCATAGGAGGGTTGGCGACAACGCCCTGGATAGCGCAGCCGGTACAGCTTCACTGCTTGCATCGCATTCGTGTTGGCTGCTCCGTACACGAAATGCGTGCCCACTAGCTCCACTAACGTGAAACGTTCCATGCTTCCACAACCAACTACAGGCACACACTGACTTGCCAGCATCCAAGCTCACTTCCACGCACGCAACGATTACATCAACACCTGTTTCTACAGCCACATGCGTGACGTGGGTGGTAGTAATGTTGTCTACCATCGCAGGGCTGCACTGCACCTCCGAAATTTTGAGTGGCGGTTTCTCGGAAACGGTTTACTGGAGCGAGGTCGGACAAGGGGACCTTTTGTCTTCATTTTTCCATGGCCAGTAATGATTTGCCTTGAATAAGGAATTACCTCTCGGAGTTTGACACAAGAATTCTGGTCAACGTTGTATAGTTTAACAAAAATCCGTCTCTACTATCTCCCATCTGTACCGTTTGCAGATTAGTCTTTCACTCATAAATGGGGTGTCACCTTTGTAATTATATTACGTGCCACGTTTGTCTCAAGACAATTCGACGCCACAGAGAACAGTGACTTTGAACCTTTAGCACCGGAGTGCACTGGTTACACACAGAGGAATGTGTCTTCCAACACGAACATTGAACTAATGACCTGTTCTCGAATTTTAACGTCAATCTTGCTGGTAAAATACATCGCGATACGGTAGTGTGTTCAGTAGTCATTAAAGTGGCTGCCGCTTTCAAAACAAACGCATTAGGATGCATCGTAGCACATAGGAAGCGGCGTGCAGTTGCAGTTGAAGAAAAAAAATAATTTTGTTTCTTGCGAGGGGCTGCAGTGACAGAGCGATGGATTTGGAGCAGCTCATTGCTGAAGTTCATGCCAGAAAGCGTCTCTGGCAAGCCAACAATTTCACGCATCACAATCTCGTGGTGTAACATGCAAGTTCTGAGGGAAAGTCGCATCAGCTATGCAGCCTGGTAGTAGGTAGATTTTTGATCCTCAAAACACAGTGTAATCTGGCTTTATTAACCTTTTAATTACTAATTAATGTATTTTCCACGAAGTAGATATGGCAAGGCATCTCTGACAGCGACTTAATGATGCAACTAAAAAGTATCCATGTGTTAACACCACCTCGTTGTAGAACGTCCTGTTAACCCCTTCGCTGCGGGCAGCTCCGCTGTGAAACACTGTGTGTGTGAGCCCACCGTGCAGCGCCGCTATATGAGTGTACGAACCTGCGAGGAAGGAAGGCAGCTGGACCAGCAGCGCGTGCGAGCCCCAGGCGTCGGCGAAGTGCGCCACGATGACGGCCCACACGGGGGTGGAGGTCAGCATCTTCCTCCAAGGGTGCGACACCGCCTACAAACACACGCGCTTCATTACACAGCATGGCCGAGTACAGCAGCTCATCTGGGCGGCAAGCATTGGCGTTGATGGTGTTGGTATTGGCATTGGTGGTAGTGTTGTTGTTGATGGTGTTATTGGTGGTGGTGTTGGTTTTGGAGTTCTTAGTGTTTTTGGTGGTGTTTGTGGTGCCGTTGGTGTTTCACAGGTAAAACGCGGAAGACTAATTATGACGGGGCTTCCTAATTATGGGGTTAGAACCACGGAATACTATAAACCTTGCTTAAGGCTGCCGCCCAGTGAGGAGGTGTGTTTGTGTGTGATATCGCCTTTACTCGCAAAGTTGTGAGCTCGCATGCAGTGTTCCCGGCGTGCCACTGGAACTATGAGACTTTAAGCGGCGAACCTATGATTTTATTAGACGTGCGAATGTAGCAAAGTCCAATGCACCCCTCTATCGCAGTTTCGCATGAATATGGTCTATATATTTTGAGAAACCGCAGTCAAAAATGCTGTTTTTAGCCATGTTGGAGGACATTAAATTAATGTTTTCAATGTGCGTGTGTCATAAAAGTACCATACATAACTTGTCTGATTTGTAAAATCCTGTCTTTTTTTTTTTTTTAACAAGAAACGTGCTCCCAAAATACTTACCTGTATATACAAAACAAACACACTGCAACGCAGCTCAAGCACCATATAGGCATTCACCTTAAATTCTGTTACGCCCTCGGGAGCCTCAAATCGCCCCTGGTTCTGTCTCCTTCCCTCCTGGCCTCAAAAGTGTGATGCATTTAGTGATCATTGCTACTGAAGGATTTTTAATAAGATGATACGAGTTTTGTCACAAAATTCGTTAAACTGGATAATTTCAGACTTAGAAATGAATAATGAAAATCTGGGAGAAAATATAGTCGTAAGACTTTGGAGATGAAGCTTACTTTCTCCTGCCGTCACTATCTGCCTAAGTTTATTTTGTATATTTACAGTGGCAGGTGTAAATGTTGTTACTTTTTTTATAGTGAAGGGAAGATAACTTAAAACAGGTAAATTCTGTTTTTGAGTTTTTATCTACCATGACATATTATTTATCTAACTAAGCATGCACAGTGTGTTTAATGAACGAGCTAAAGTATCTCTAACTCATTAGGCCTATTTGAATGTTAATGCAAAAAAATGTTACATGCTTTTTTTAAGTGACACAAGAAAAAATTGTTTTGGAAAGGGCATAAATATGTAAATGTTAGGATTTNCAACCAACAAACATCACCTCTCATTTGCGCCCCTTTCTTATTTGTAAAAGTATCTTATGTTTATAAAAGTCTTTTAGAAATATTCCCTTAGTTAAAACATACTAAAAAAGGTTAACTCAGGATTAGGTAACTATTACACACTTCATATTAAAAGAAATATACAACTTACGCTTGATTAACAAAACATAAAACATATTCAAAAGGAACATATTACATGCCTTGTAAATTTTATCCTGCGGTCCCAGAGCAGACTGTATGTACTTGAGCTCTTCGACTGATATCGTAGGATCTCGTTCAGGACACTCCTTGACTACCCACCACCACGCGCCGAACCACAATAGGCCAATCAGTCCTGCCAACATATTGTCTCAGTCACACCACGCAGTGAGCCAGCTGTTCATGTTTTTTCAGGACTGTACAATTAGTTTTACCATCGGGCCACTTATAAATAATTACAATGTTAAACGGGACACACTTAAAACAAAGTTGTGTTTAACTTATACCTACATAGTTTATTCATGCAAAGAGACAATAAATGACCTACTATATAATTTTATCACAAGTTTTACACTATTTAAATTTTTAGTTGACGTTAACACTTTTGAGTGCGCTACAAATTTACTGACAATTAAGACAAGCTAGAAGTGAATCACCTATATTCACGACTGCACGACCACCGGTTCTGTTGGTCTCTGTATTCTCATTTACAACCCTCCTATTGGTTCACACAAAACCGGACACGCTTACTGTACTCTGCAACGTTCATAACTGGCCAACTCTCTGCCAATGCAATGCCGAGTTGAAAGTTCCCAAATCATATGTTCTATCACTCGTAGAATAATATACAAGTCATCCTATTCATTTCAGTAATTTACACGTAGTGTGTTGCTCGCGCAATATTACGTTGCAGAGAACCATATGAAAACTTCTGGCGAGGTAACATTTCTTCGCCCATGTTTTCGAAGAATGCGGATGCCGTAATGTTACAACAAACTTCGTACAACTCAGTTAAATTCAGACGACTAAATATAACGTCGGCAGCACTCAAATTTTAATCAGGCAACTGTATTCAAAAATATGTATTTAAGAAAATAATTTACGACACAATATTTTGTTTGCGGGCCAGTCCGAAGTGTCTGGCGGACCGCATGTGGCCCGCGGGTCGCTAATTGAAAAGTGCAGAGATTTGGGTGGCTCATAACATCGTGGTCTTGAGAGCCGATGAGGGTGAAGCGAGGGGAGTATGGAGCGGTGCAGGAATGCAATGGCGGGTGAAACGGGAGATCTCCCAGAAAATCCGACAACCAGCGGCATCGTCCGGCACGATCCACACGTGCGAAATTCCGGGAGCGATTCCACCAGGAATCGAACCCGGCTCGCCTTGTTGGGGGACGAGTAGTATAACCACTACACCACCGCGGACCCGCTAATTGAAAATCCCTGAAGGGTTCGGACCTGGATACTGTTGGCCATAGGTTTAGTCAATGCCAACAAGCAGCATTGGGTTGAGACGAGATCTCTTTTTCCCGTCCCTACATTTTCCAACACGGAAATTTAACATCTTGTCGCCACGAAAACACAACAGATTTTCTCCTTTCTTGATGTCGTTACTCGCTGAAAAATTGGTAACTTTTGAACAGCAACAACTACGTTAGAGGATGATAACTGCGCACTAACACGTTGTTATGAGGCGCCTCTACTCGCTGCTGGCCGTACCTGCGAGGTCGGTGGCCATCCGGACTGAAGTTGTTTCTGGAGCAATGGATGCCTGGCCACTCTTCGCAAGTTGTGGGAATTGCATCGCGGAGGAAGGAAGGTAGTTCAACTGACCCATAATAGAACGCGGAGTGTTCCAGAGGTAGAATGGTGGCTGGGCGAACTTTCTAGTGTGTAGCTATGGCCAGGATACTNTCAACTGACCCATAATAGAACGCGGAGTGTTCCAGAGGTAGAATGGTGGCTGGGCGAACTTTCTAGTGTGTAGCTATGGCCAGGATACTGCCGCACAGTTTTTCCCAACTCTTTTATAATTTGCATTGCCTTTGCAAACAAAATTTTATTAATGTGTTTTTTTTTAAATATTATTTACTCATTTTGTTTAAAACCTTGGAATACATGAAAATAAGTGGTACATTCTTCACAACTTCACGTACAAACACATAACGAAAAATATATAATATATTATGCATAGTATAAAAAAATTAAAATGAACGTGGGCGTGGTTATAAAAAGTTTGACCTGCCCCTATTCTGGAAAAAAGGTCGGCGCCTACGGCTTTATGACAATGTTAACTTTACACATGATGGAAGGATGGAAAACAGGCATAGAAGTACGACTTAAGCAGTGCTCAATTAAGGACTCCACCTGGTTAGTTTATGAAGTGCGTTGCAGAGGCACGGCAGAAAAATACGTAATTAAAAAACAATTGGATATTTTGTGGTGGTGTCTGAACACGAAAATCATTTAAGAAACGTGTCGTGCCCAAAAACAAGCTTCATTCAAGCTACCGTTTCAAACCCAAGGATTATTTTTTGGGTGTATTCAGAATCAGTTTTAGGTGCTAAATTTTTATGCGGACACTTAAGAGTTGTCTTATGTTAAATAGTGTGTTATAGAAAGATAGAACGGGCGCTTTAGTTCACGCCCAGGCGAGTCGCCGACGGAAAGACTGCACGCCAGTTGAGTGCCTTGCGCATAGAGGCGATGATACAAATGGCGAGCGAGCAAGAGTAGGCCTTAAGGCCATTTCATACAACCAAATAATATTGAATTCAGTTACTTGAAATCAGTCTATTGAACTGAAAATTCACTAATTTGCCTTTCAATGAATTGCATTTAATAAACTTTCAAGAATCCACGTGAAAATGCATCACAAATTTTTGAATAAAACCAGTTTTAAAAAATACTAAAAGCAAATGTTTAGAAGTATCGACGACCTACGCACGACACGAAAATAATTGGTTAAACCATAACACATTTTCTTTATTTTGTTGTACGTTTTATTATTTTAAAAATATGCATCCTTATTATGTAACAACTTTAAATGTGTGCATACAACTCTATTATTACGAGATTACTTCCATTAATATTGCCAGAAAAAGTGTGATAAGCAATTGAAATTTTTGGATTTAAGAAAATATAGAATATGTTCTAAACGAAAACCTTAAAGGTAAACGAGACACTCAAGAAATTGAAAGAGAAAATGGCTGCAATTGTGACTTATTGAGCGTTACATAGCATCCAATGAATTGAATTCAATAAAAATTGAAGTTAATTTGAAGAAAAATTCTATCGTGTGAAGGGTCTTTAGAGCTAAAGAGTCCCGAGGCCTCAAACGCGCAAAATAGCTGCAAGCGGGTGGAACACTTAATCGAAGATGTACACAAGTAAAGGCTGTTCACAGTAAACTGAGCACTTTTGGAATCCCTGCTTAAGATCTACTTGTATGCGCATTGTGTATTCTTCCGCAATATATAAAATTAAAATTGCTACGGGCCAGCTCACTTTATTCATGCGTCGGTCAAGTGAAACTGTACAATTATTGGGAAAGTAAATATTTTAAAATTTTGCTTATTATTACACTGACATGCATTTAAAAAAAGCAGAAAGCCAGTAAAATATTTTCAAGATTCACAAACGTTTATTTAATCTTTTATTTCGACGTTAATGGACGGAACTACTTCCTCTCCGTCGTCACCAACTTAACTGGGCGCACAACATCCAGCGTTCCCGTTAAAACATATGCAGACAAGGGAAGCGACATTTTTTAAAGGTTGATTTCAAAGTTGCTCACTTCACCGTGAATAGCCTTTAAAATAGAATGCACGATGTTTACCGAATATGTAGAAGATGGCCGGCCAGCCGATGTAGCGCGCGACGAGAGCNCTTTAAAATAGAATGCACGATGTTTACCGAATATGTAGAAGATGGCCGGCCAGCCGATGTAGCGCGCGACGAGAGCGGACAGCGGTAGCGAGACCATGGCTCCCACGTAGGTCCCTGAGAGTGCCAGCGTCATCAGTCGGCTGCGCTCCAGTGGCGGCGCCCAGCGGGACCACAGCGCATTAATGCACGGGTACAGCACACCCTTAACACACACGAATCCCATATAACTTTGCAAGCAAGTAACGTCGACGCGGAGGACAAAGCAAGGTACCGTATATCTCTAAACAATTTGTATACATGGATATTAAATTTAATAAATTTTTTTGGCAGTGCTTTTTATATAATATATATTTAAAAAATCGCAAATTTCTATTTTGACATTATAAAAAAGAAAAATCTTACCTCCTCCGCCTGCCCGCCCCAAAATTTCTGCAACTTTCTTGTTAAATAAACAGACAAACTAGTGCATAATTTTGTGTACTGGTTTGAGTTGATTTCATTTGTACTCTAAACTAGTATTTTGAGCTCATTTGGATAAAAAGGGGGGGGGGTCACATTTGAGAACCACTGTTTAATAATAATACAGTTTGTTCCTATGTAAACTATTTTTTATTGACCATATTATGCTTTATATTGTTTACTGCCTCAGGGCTATTAGCTAAATGGCTTATACAACTGACTCAACTCACATTTAAATGTGTCACGATGCAGGTACTCTCAGATGGAGTTTCCTAGCAAGTAATTAGACACGCTTACCTCCAAAACACCCTGAGAAAGCTTAAAAAATGTACATGTTTTTAAAGAGAATTATTCTGTTTTATGTGTTTTCAAATGATGAAACACGGACGTACAAAACCATCATCTTGAAGTTTGTTAAATAATTTTTTTCTTAAAAATGGTACTTTATGAAGAATATGCTAGCCTCCACCAAAACAGGCCACTAATGTTAGAATGGCAAAAACACTTCGTAGTGGCCCACATATTCTAATTATTAGTATAATTCATACTTTCAAGAATGTTCAATCTACAGTATATTATTTTCGTATTATATATTTTATAAGCTTTTGGCATTATCCAAGCAATTATGTAAGACCAGCGATTGGCTCCGTGGTATTTTGATAACTAACGAAAAAGCCAACCTCTATGGCGCAGTTGGCTGCGTGCCGGCTTACGCCAATAGTTGTTTTGGGTTTGAGTCCAGGGTGAGGCATGGGTGTGAATTTGTGTGCGAGTCTTGCAACGAAGAGACGCCACCTGAATATTTCTAGTTGTTAAAAAAAAAGTCAGTATGAGGGAATCAAAAATGTGTAATAGTTTCAGTGTTTGTAATCAGTTGTTTTAAATAAAAATAATAAAACGAGGCTTAGACTTTGTCCTTTTGCTGCTGGGGTTCGCGGCTAGATCCCAGGCCGTGGAGACAGGAATTTCTTGGAAGGAGATCCCATGTTGAGAACGTTAAGGTCATTGCCATGGTGTGGAGGTTTTCTCGCGGTTATCCTGTTTCCTCCCCTCTTCATTCTTCCACTGCTACACTCATCTTATATCCTCATCAATCCTTGTAGGGTATTCGGGGTGGAAAGAGATACGAACATTAAAATTAGTTGTACATAATTAATTAGCGCGAGTGAAGAGACAGTCATGGTATCAATGAAAAGTTTATCATTTATAGGACAACGTGTAATAAAAGTTCAAAAATTGTTACTGATTATATTATTTGTTAATGTTTCAAAAGTTTCAAAATTACATACACGTTGTTCCAGCAAAACCGAGACGTCAGAGGTACACATATTTGAGTATTTTTCTTACGGATCCATTAGCATTTTTATCCGTTTTTTTTTTGTCTTAATGAGCTTCATAATTGCTTGCGTTTGCTCGTGGTGCTATCTTGGAGCGGGCTCAAGCCGAGTAACCCAATGCTACTTACCTCTCATTCTCTAAAAAGGTTAAGCATATGTCTTATTATGATGTGCCAGGGGAAAGAGTAGGGAGGAGACAGTATGTAAATTGACAGGGTTTAAGGCTGTTCAAGTATCCAAAACTATTTTATATATTAAATATAATATTTTTTGATATATCTTAACAACAGATACAATGCACATATAATAGCAAATTTTATGATATGGTGTCATAGAAATTCAATAAGTACAAGGAGAAATAGGGAATGGATTCTCAAAATAAAAATCTACGGAATTTCGAGAATTTCAATATTACTTCTTCTGTCAAGCAAATTTCAAATGGTGTCGGAATAAATTATTTGGTTGCAGCTTAAAATAATTTTTATGTCACGAGAATGCCATAAAGAAATTTCTTGGAAATCCATAATGTGATTCGTCTGTAATTCATACAAAGTTTGACGTTGAACGTCAAATTTAAAGTAGCTGGAAAGTAATCCCTAATCGCAAACGAATCAAGTGCCTCATTTCAAAGGAATTTATTAGGGGAATTCTAATGATTCAAGCAAATTACATTTCAATATATTTCTTATATTCATTCAAAGCAAAATTTGTATTCAAATTCTTTATAATTACTTCAAAATGCAACGTAAGTTATTTTTCCACTGTTTTGCTATCCTCCTTTAATATTTAAAAAAATATGTAAAATTTTCTTAGACCCTACGAAAAATCTTTGAATCTTGAACACTCTTGACGTCTCGTCGACAGGGAGTTCATTAGTGACAGATTTAATTGCTTGAGCAAGCAGGAACATCGTACATGACCTCTGCAAAGGAGCCATCCTGGCATTCTTTTGGAGTGATTTGCGCAAATCTTGGAAAACCAAAATCAGGATGGCTGGACTCTTGGATAATCCCGATTGCGAGTCCAGTGTGTTACAACAGAATGAATAAGGATACAAAAGCAAAATTGCGTGGAGGTTCTTTTCAGGTAAGTCTACTTGGTTGCTCATTTGGTCGCGCGAGGCTTAGGAAACGTGCATCGTGTCCCATTGGTTATTGGACGTTGACAAATGTTCCTTATTGGTCGGTCTACCGTTTCGCGAGTTGGTATCCAGGTGCTGATTGGTATAAGAAGTTCCGCCATGTTTTTGGCCAGTGGGGTCATTTCGCTGGCTTGTGTGGCTGAAGTTCGTGATGCACACCACCGATTCGCTTCTATATATAAGATGTTCACGGAAAATTGAGCACTTTTGAAAGCCCTGCGTAAGATCTACTTGTTTGCACATTGTGTATACTTCCGCCTTATGTAAAATTAATATGGCTATGGGACTCATTACTTAATTCATGCATCAATCAAGTGAAACTGCAGAATTATTATAAAAGGAACTGTTTTACAAATCTGCTCATTTTTATACTTCGATGAATTAAAAAAAAAAATGTGAAAGAAATAACTTAAGTTATCCCAACTGGTTACCTAACACTTTTTATTTGACGTTAAAATGTGGAACTACTTTCCCTCCATCGTTACCAAATTCACTGGGTGCATGTCACTCAGCGCGTCCGTTAAAATATATGCAGGTAGGAGGAAGGAATTTTTTCTATGGTTGATTTCAGAAGCGCTCACTTTATTGTGAACCGCCTTTATTTTTAATTATCCTGTGATGTTGTCACTGACCCACCTCGCTCGGTGGGAGGAGATGAAGACGGGTATCCATTACTAGCGTGAATACGGGGCTCACCACACGATGGCGGCACGGGCAAATTGACGAGATCCCCAGAGAAAAATCGTGTGGGTCAAGGGTAGTAGCTCCAAAATGACTGTGTGTCGGTTCCTTGCATAGAGAAGCGGATCCAATAAAAATGAGGGAGGAAGTGACAGAGGGTTTGACCATGCCCTCGCCTGGAGCTTGATTTCACACTGAGATGCTTCTTAAAACAAAGTACATGGCTAATAATGCGTTATCAGCATATACACTTAGTTTAGTGGAATTAAAAGAGTATTTAGATACCCTGTCTACTAAGTATTGACATTTATATGTTCCATTAAAACTTAAAACTTACTCGTAAGCATGTGATATGAACGAAACGCCCTGTGTGCCCCACCACTTAGTGGGTATCCAGATCCGCCAATGCTTGTGTGATATTGTTCAAAGTAGAGCGGTGCCACAGAGTACTTTAGAATACAGAGGTGAAACAGCCACTTGTTCCGTGAACTCTAGCCGCACACGTTAGCGAAACGGCTGACTGGCCAGCAACATGGTGGAACGCCGTTGGCCAATTAGCGCGTGGTAACCTACTCGCCAACCGGCAGCTCAGCCAACAGGAAACCTCCCGCAGCATTCAGGGGCCAAGACCTGTTCCCAGCGGCTCGCACAGCCAAACACAGAATGGACAGGCCTATTTCAAAGGAACGACCACGCCATTTCGTATCTGTGTACTTATCTACTCCCGTGTCTCTGTGTAAAGGTTGTTAATGTTAAAGTAAGCATTTTTGAAATCAACCATTGAAAACAATCACTGCCAAAACTACATACTATACTCTACAGTTCATACTTCCACACAGGTTCCCAGTTAAGTTGGCAGCGAGTTAATGAAATAGTTCTAAGACTTGGCGTTGCTTTGAGACGGTATTGTTTAAATTTATGGCTAATGAAGTCGGTGGGTATTTGTTGTCTTATGCATATAAGAGCACACATTTTCATATCATTAACAAATTAAAAAATTAACTGTTTAAATTGGATGGCACGTAAATAAAGTGTGACGGTCCACGGCTATGTTAATTTTACATATGACGGAAGGATACAAAATGAGTCTCGGCCATGGGAAACCCAATCCCTCTTTGCCGCGATGCACGTCTCCTTGCATGTTTTTCCTTCCCTTGTAAGCGTAAGGGGTTTAGCTCTGAGACGCAATAATCCCGTTCCTACCGCGGACTAATATATAACACTTAGTTTTAGAGTAGGTTACAAAAAAAATACAAAATGAGAAGAAAAGTAGATTCTAAGCAGGGCTTTAAAAATGCTGAATAAATCGTGAACAGACTGTGTTTGTGTACTGAGGTGTGGTACCTGCAGCGCGCCCTGGCAGACGCGCAGCGCGACGAGCAGGGAGGGGTGCGTGCAGGCGAGCGCGGGCGTGAAGAGCGCGAGCAGTGCCGAGGCGGCGAGCCCCAGCCCCAGCAGGCGGTGTGCGCCTACCCTGCCGGCCAGCCAGCCGCCCGCCACCTGGGCGCCCGCCCCGCCGCCCTCGAAGGCCACGGCCACCGCCTCCCGCGTGCCACAGCTCCAGTCCATGTCCCGCACCTGCAACACACACGTCTCTTACCTCATCCCCGTAACCCTTTCAGTTACAAATCGAGATAAATATATCAATTTAGACATCGCAGCCAACAAATATTTGTTCAGTGCTGTACTAGTGCCGGTATAATGCTCCGTCGTATAGCTGAAATAATAAAAGAGTTTGAGCTTCATGTGACTGGCAGCAACTTTATATGAGACGGCAGACTATAGTCACACATGAAGGATTTACCTTATTCCTTATTGGTCATTGTTTTCTGCAGTATACAACGTAAATAATTAAAGGCATTTTCTTGCAACGTCCCACACACACACACACACACACACACATATATATATATATGTATGTATTTTTTACCGGACACATTTTTAATTTCCGTAGAGCCAAACAAATTTTTAGTTGTACCAACCAAATCTTACAGTTTGTGGCAACCAAATAAGAACAAAAAAATAATTTGGTTTCAACAACAAAGTCATTGTTGCCCCAATACAAACATTTAATTTGGTAGCGCCAAACAAACTATGCTTTATTCAACAAAACCTTTTTCTCAGTGTGCCAAGTGGACATTTAACCGCGGACAGTCTATGTCTGTCGTGATACGCGATGTAAGGTGGCGCACCTAGAGCAGCAGTGGCGTAGTGTCCAGGGTGCTCGCCTCCCACCACGGCGATCCGGGTTTGATACCCGGCAGGTTCACTCCCGGATTTTCGCATGTGGGGACCGTGTTGGACGATTCCGCTTGCCAGCGGGTTTTCTTCGGGTGCCCCCATTTACCCCGCCATCGCATTCCAGCGTCGCTTCATCCTAGGGTCTCATTACACGTCCAGGATGACGGGCACCTACGGGTCCCGGCTCGAAAGCCCGTCGTTAGGAGGGTGTCGCCTCGTCCTGGGTGCACTCCACACACGAAATGTATTTAGGTGGTGTACCTGGAGGGCGGCACCGGAGTCCATGTGGATGGTGTAGTTGGCAGTCATGGCGGCGAGGGCGACAGCCATGCTGGCGCGCAGGCTGCACGTGCTGCAGAAGCCGAGGAAGGCGATGACGCCCAACACGTACCTCCTCCGCCGCCAGAACTTCCACCAGGGCCCCAGCTGGGCGTCCCCGAGCCCGCACCGCCTGCAACGACAAGCCGCACGACACATCACGTCACACAGGCACAGGGTGGATAAGAAAACATAAGCGAAATGGCGTGGTGATTCCTTTGATGTGGGCGTGACCGTTCTTCTATTGGCTGAGCGGTGCTCTGGAAGTGGGCATTAGCTTTGTTCGCGTGGTCCGTACCTTCTCCAACTTCAGCACCCACTACACCAGTGGGTGTAGCTGGGTACATGTTGATATGTCGACGAGTTTGGAGGGTGTAAACGTCCCGAACGCCTGAGAGCTAAACTGCGTAACTATTTTCGTTAACTTTCGTACAATTAATAGATTTCAAATGTATTAACTCTAGCTGTGTAAAATCATAAAATATATTTAAATATGTTCATTTAATGTCCTTCATTTTTTATTTATATATTTAAACTCAAAACGTGCATATATATGCCACGAAATTATTAATTTCTTTTAAGTATTTTTATTGAATATTCACTACTCGCAACCCTGTCGATCATGATCGGAATAATTACCACGTCCGAAATACATTTTCAACTTATCTGAAATTCATAATCTATTATTCTCGCCTAACCCTGCTTATTTTACACCTTCTGCACAATTTACTCCTCCGTCTTGAGGTGGTGTAGAATGTGTAGCACCCGAGTGCTAAAGTTGTAACTCCACACTCTAGTAGAACGATCTAGTTGTAGCAACCAAAATACTTCTTCCAGTAACAAGAACGCGAAGCTGCTGATTGAGTGTAGAGGTTGTAGAAGGTACCACGAGAACAAACCTATTGTGTCTGATTGGTCACTGCATGGTTAAGGGGTGGGATTTTCTTGAAGTAGTCCCGTTTCTTCCTAACGTTTTTATTTCGCCTCTGCCACCCCCCCCCCTCCACATCCCATTTCACTATCAAAACTGGCCAACATCACTTCCTTGAAGTAATGCAGCTGAATCCAATAAGCTCCAACATCCGTTCATATATTACCTCGCCTTAAAAGATGCTGGTAACCAAAAAATTCATTATTTTTTATATTTATACTAAATATTGTTCAACTTGTAAACAGTACATGTAAGAACTCTTTTCTCGTATTACAAATTAATATAGCATAGTTTTTGCATTATGGCATGTCAACATCTAGTGTTTTTGGACGTACAAATCAAATAAACAGAAACATTAACAGAAAATTTAACAAGGGTGTCTAAAGGGTCATTTATTGATTTATTTTAAAGTAGGCTTGGCAAACTTTATTATAAAAAAATAATATACTGCTAATAATAAAAATATTTAAAATGCCCTTGTCTCAAGCAATAATTTTTAAAAATTGCAAAAACACTTAATTGCGTAATTTAAAAGATTTCTTGTAGTAATTCATGGTCTCTTATTTTATGTGAACCATCTCATTTTGGCGAGTGAGTTGGTTTTTATTTATTTGCACGTCCCAAAAACACTTTCCATTTCCATTTGGCATTTTAAAAATGAGGCGCGTGGTTATTGTTTCCAAACAATTAATATGAACAGAGATTCAAAACTGGAACTGAATTCTGGCCATGCAGCACTGACCTGGCGTCTCCTTGATCCTCGACATGTGGGTGAGGTCCTGGTTTCGAGTCCTGGCACTCTTGGTCGGGACAGCACGCTCCTACGGCCATCTTGGAAGTGTTCACGTGTTAACTGCGCGAAAACAACTTCAAACTAACACTACAAAAACCATGTTTCCTATGTTATATATNCATCTCACCAAGGTAATGGATCCCCGTCTTCATCTCCTCCCACCGAGCGAGGTGGGGCAGTAGCAACATCACAGGCCGTAACCAGAATTTCACATGTAGAAAACATGGCGGACGTCACCGTAGGCTGCTTCTGCTGCTTCATCTCATAGCTGCTAAGGCTGTTCAAGTTTCCAAAATGATTATCTACATTCGTAGCATATTTTATATTTTTGTAATGTAAAAAATAAAGGTCCAATAAAATGTTTTCAAAATATAATATTAATTTTGATATCTAAAAATTAACGTAGTTGTGGTAATTTTAATTTTATGTATTGTGTCAAAGGAATTTTATAGTGATACTCAAGGGAATTATTTGACTTCTCCTCGAAACACTTTTTAATGTAACCAAAATGCCATAAAAAATTTCTTGAAAATTCATAATGTGGCTCGAGAAAAAATAGAAGTTAAGTCATAATCTTAGGCGAACTCAGTATTTCAGTACAAATAAACTTTTTTGGGGCGTTATTAACATTCCGTCCAACATTTCAGCAAAGTCAAACATTAGCCAAGACAAAAAATTGTGCTTCATTAACTTTATGAAATATGTTTGAAGCAAGTTGTAGACAAAAATTCATCATTATCCTAATAAATGTCACGAAAGTGGTTTTTCCTTTGTTTGGTTGGAATTGAATTACTGATATCATGTTTTAAAAAATAAAAAAGTAACATTTCTTTAAAATCTAGAAAAAAAAATTGGCACTTGAACGCACTTAAGAGTCCTCTTAATATCTCAGTTACTGTGACACTTTAACTTTCGGTGTCCATAATAAACTTGACCACAAAGAATGGGCATATCGTAAAAGCGAAATTGTTGAGAACTCTTTCCTCCAAAAAAGAAAGAAAAATTCAAGTTGCGATGAGGTTTAATAACCGTGCGATGGCGGACACGGCTTCCAGACGTTATTAGGAATGATCAGCTCAATATAATCCGTTTATGTTAATAGCACGACAATTTGTACACTAAAACACATCCGAAATGACGATTACAAAGTTATACATCACAAAACTGAAAGATGCTATCTGCAAATTTGGTACTTGAAAATATTAAACGATTTATAAAGTACATATCATTCTAAATTTCCCCGTAAGTTGAAACACGCAATGAAAAAGTTGAAAGATTTCATGTAGAGAGATTTTCGACAAGATGAAGTAGCTGATGGCGTACAATGCGTTAGTTTGGTAAGAGGTGAAAATGGGGTTGCGACAGCTAATCAATACTACTGAGGATGCTACACAAAATTTGGAGATGACGTTTGAAATATTGAAAGTGCGATATTGGGTGTAATTTTCTTACGAACTGCATGGCTAAAGGTATTCCACAATAATTTTCTGTTGTGAACTGTTTTATGGTGATTATGACAGTAGTACAGTTACAATAATATTTTTTTTTGGTACAACACGTTTCCGCATTAATTTGGCGAACACTATTTTTCTCATTCTGTAGTACAGTAACAATAATATTTTTTTTTGTACAGCATATTTCCGCGCTAATTTAGCGAACACTATATTTGTTCATTAATGGGTTTTATTTGCAATCAAATGTAAAGTACTAGATAAAAACGAAATACATACAGATTAACTTTCTCCTGTGAGTGTTTCAGTATTACTTTAAATTAAAGCATTTCTCCGCAATAACTTCTTAGGTTGACACGACCCTTATGAATTAGCGCCCTTGAATAGCAGCAACCCTCTTGTCACGAGAGCTGTACGTGCCGTATACCTTCGAGGTATTTCAATATTTAGTTCTAGTATATTCGCGGTTTCTTCACACTTTTTTAATCAAACCGTTGAAAGATTACCCCATATATGACGTTTTTAGTTGTTTCTTAGATATGCCATATATCACAAGCTTTTTATAATTGTGTTGACGTAAGAGTGTCTTAGGTTTTTCTTAAATTGAACTTTAAATTACATTTTATATGTAAATTGTAATATTTAGTATATAATTAATACGAATAAATACAGAGATAAAATTTGTGCATTGGTAATCCCTAGTAAGAAATAGTTATAATACATAATATTAAACTGAGTGCGTACTAATGCGGTGCGTTGTCCCTTTGATATAATTTTATATACTTAAGCCCGTATGCCACGATAACATTTTCAGTACAGGCTTGGGCAGAATCTTCCTCGAGACCTGCTACCCGAGCCTGCATGCAAGCCGTTATAGAGGGTTCTTTGGAATAGCCTATGCAACGATACTTGCTGCCACGCAAGTAAAGACGAGTGCATTGTTTGATTATTTACTTATGCAACTGTGGTCCAGGAACAATTTTTACTCACGACCTCAGCAGTATGTGTTGATGCACAGAGTTTTTTTGTTATAACTGCTACTTCTATGATGAATAAATACGAATGTTTATCTTAATTGCCACACAATACAATCAGTAGAAATTTTCATGGTTTATTATTTACTATTTATTTGTGTTTAATAGACTTATGTTCTTTCGCAAAATAAAATAAACAACATTATTCTACCACCCACTCTCCGACTATCTACAAATTCAAGCTTGTAGGAAATCTTCTATCACACATTGCACACGGCCAATTATGAAAACTTCCATGAAAACGGACAGCATTCGGCCAAATCTTTCATAGAACTATCCTTACAAGTGGCCACGTAGGCTCGCATGAAATCGCCCAAGGAATTTTCTATCGTGGCATATGCGCTTTAGTTAAGCTTTGTTTGCATGAGACGGAGGAATAGCCTGAAATTCGAACTTAAGTACGGCTCAATAAAGGTTGGAAATAACGATGAATTGACTATGAACTTCCTAGCATTGCAGCGAAGTCGTCTATGCATTCTCGGTGTACGTGCACGCTACATGTTACGAGGTCTTGTATCGGTGAATGATGACACGCTCTTAGGAAATCTAACCTTTGAAAAAAAAATTTCCTGCTCCTGACTCTGCACAGTATATTTTAACCGACACCATTACCAGCATTATCCCAGTTAAGTTGGTAGTAGTGTTGAAAAAGCAGTTCCATGCCTTAACTTCGCATTGAAAGCATGCGTTTTTAATTTATGGACAGGGAATTAATTTAATTTAGTTAACGTTTGTTATATGGACGCAAAAATTATAATCTGCGTATTTGTATAAGTTTCAGTTTCACTTAGATGCATGAATAAAGTGATGCGGTCCATGGCAACGTTAAATTACCGTATGTCAGAGGGGTATTAAATTGACAGAAAAGTATCTCCTAAGCTGGGCTTCTATCAGTGATTAATTAATAGGACAACTTATATTTTCTATAATTCCAGTTTTATTTATAATAAAAAAAAATTGATATATTATTTGCCACAAATTTAAGCATTATACTTTCAAAAACATAGTGCCCTTTATTTCTGCTGCACAGAATTAGAAACACCATTTCAGAGCATTCCAATATTGCCAAAAAACAGCTTTTTTTTTTAAAGCGTTGTGTCTCAAAATACACGTGCCAGGAACATACAAAAGTGCTCAAGGGCCCTGCACTAAACCTTGCCGCTGACATCCCTTCAATAAAATGATAGGTACACGCAACACGACGAAAACACCGCACGCCAGTTCAGAGCCACGCGGTTAGTGGCGACGGCGCACTCGATGCGCCTTGAAGTGTCGCCCTTGTCGCTCCCGCATTTCTCAGCCTCGAACGCGGAAGTTCCTCCAGGTGAGCGGGGAGAACCTGCAAGACTCTCGGTTTCTCCAGGAGCGGCTGCGGGGCGTGGCCCCACGGCGGTGT
>NQII01002316.1:177919-220805 GCA_002778355.1 Clitarchus hookeri
GGGGCTGGCGCAACGCCGCCTAGCGTCCGTCCGCGCCAGCCTTCTCCCTGGCGAGTGCCCGTTGCTGTGGTGTTGCACACAATCTGGCTCCAGAGCACATTAGTATAGACTATCCCCGGTTTCTTCACGTTTTTTGAATCAAACTTTCGGAAAAAAACACCCCATGTATGACGTGTTTGGCTGTTTCCTAAATATGTCACATACGTACCTAGCACGAGCGTTTTATTTTTGTGTTAACATAAAAGTACTTCATTTTTGGTTAAATCTAAATTTTACATATATGTTATCTGTAAATTAAGATATTTCATTTATAACAAAATTTAATAGACCCCAGGAGGAAATGTCTGTGTTAGTAATGCCTAGGAAGAAATAGTTCTTATGCCAAATATTATTACACTGAATGCGTACGAATGCGGTGTGTTGGCTATCTGGTATCATTTTCTAAAAATTTTTTGCATGAGGTCATTGGCGTGTAGTGAAGTGTTGCAAAGCATTCTAGTGCTTGCTCAGTGCTGTACACACCCGGCGCACGCAGAAGGAACCAGTAACCAGAGTGGAGCCGGGAGAAACTGAACGTACTGCGGCCACTCANTACACACCCGGCGCACGCAGAAGGAACCAGTAACCAGAGTGGAGCCGGGAGAAACTGAACGTACTGCGGCCACTCATGAGAGAGTGGCGAGACACCTATTACACACGTGTTGTGACGTCAAATACACTACTACGTTTAAGTGGCCGATGTGTAAACCAGCAAACGCTTAGGTATAGTACAGAGNTGTTGTGACGTCAAATACACTACTACGTTTAAGTGGCCGATGTGTAAACCAGCAAACGCTTAGGTATAGTACAGAGAAAAACACAGCTTACCATGCAACAGTTCAACACACGCCGTTGCATGAGGCGCGGAGGAATATCCTGCAAAGTATAACTTTAGCAGGGCTTCAGAAAAGTTGGAAGTAACCGTGAATGGAGTATATAGGCTGCNGAATATCCTGCAAAGTATAACTTTAGCAGGGCTTCAGAAAAGTTGGAAGTAACCGTGAATGGAGTATATAGGCTGCTCACGATAAAAAGAGCACTTTTTAAATCAATCTCTGAAAAATGTCACTGCCTCTACCTGCATATATTTTAACGGGCACACTGAGAGGCATGCATCCAGTGTGGTTGGTAACGAAGAAGGGAAAGCAGTTCCATGTCTTAAGGCTAAATTAAAAGTACCAGGCAAACATTTCCGAGTACTGAAATTATTTATTTTGTTTCCTGTCTTTTTAATTCATAAAAATGTAAAATATTTGTCAAATGATTTATATTCTACTAATTTCACAGGTTCACTCGACCGACGTTTGAATAAAGTGATGAGGCCCATGTCAATATTAGTTTAACATAAAGTGGAAGAATATACAATGTGCATGCAAGTGGATGTGAAGCAGAGCTCTAAAAAGCGCTCAGTTTATCGTGAACAGCCTATACAGAGGTGAAACAGCCACTTATTCCATCAACACACGCTAGCAAAATGCCATAACTGTCGGAACGCCGTTCGCCAAGTAGCCGCTAGTAACCTATTTGCCAGCCGGCAGCCCAGCCAAAAAAAAAAAACGTTTCGTAGGGCGTGGTGGTGAATCAAACACAAGGTTCATCCTCAGAGCAGAACAAGGCGCGTGTAGGATAAGTTAGAATGATAAGATAGGAAATAGGCGCCCNGAATATCCTGCAAAGTATAACTTTAGCAGGGCTTCAGAAAAGTTGGAAGTAACCGTGAATGGAGTATATAGGCTGTTCACGATAAAAATAGCACTTTTTAAATCAATCTCTGAAAAATATCACTGCCTCTACCTGCATATATTTTAACGGGCACACTGAGAGGCATGCATCCAGTGTGGTTGGTAACGAAGAAGGGAAAGTAGTTCCATGTCTTAAGGCTAAATTAAAAGTACCAGGCAAACATTTCCGAGTACTGAAATTATTTATTTTGTTTCCTGTCTTTTTAATTCATAAAAATGTAAAATATTTGTCAAATGATTTATATTCTACTAATTTCACAGGTTCACTCGACCGACGTTTGAATAAAGTGATGAGGCCCATGTCAATATTAGTTTAACATAAAGTGGAAGAATATACAATGTGCATGCAAGTGGATGTGAAGCAGAGCTCTAAAAAGCGCTCAGTTTATCGTGAACAGCCTATACAGAGGTGAAACAGCCACTTATTCCATCAACACACGCTAGCAAAATGCCATAACTGTCGGTACGCCGTTCGCCAAGTAGCCGCTAGTAACCTATTTGCCAGCCGGCAGCCCAGCCAAAAAAAAAAAACGTTTCGTAGGGCGTGGTGGTGAATCAGACACAAGGTTCATCCTCAGAGCAGAACAAGGCGCGTGTAGGATAAGTTAGAATGATAAGATAGGAAATAGGCGCCCGACGCTGCGTATGTAATAACTTAGTGTCGCACGCTTATTACCTATGCAACTTGTCCTACTTGCATGATCGGTGCGATCGTGCACGCAGGACAAGTTCTGCAGGTGTTGTACGCCGCAACTGTGAACACAATTATTTCATATAAAAGTACGTTTCCGGATATCCGGGCTTTTGTGTTGCTATTGGTCCAAAGAAACTATGCCTGGGGTTTGGGAACTGAGTTTCTGAACAATATATATAGGCAAGTAGTGCGATAGCGCCTCGACCGGACCACGAACGGATCTGAATCTCAGCGACGATGGGCCGACCTCCCGTGGCGCAGTCGGTTGATGCTTCGCCGGTCTGGGGCGAGCGAGGTTCTGTGTTCAAATTCTAGGTGAGGCATGGGTGTTAGTTCAAGTTAGGAAATAGGTTAGTTTAAAAGCCGTCCCCTGATGAGCATTCAGGAATAACACCGGGGGACGTTAATACAATCAGCGACGATGTGGGACGGCAGCGAAGGCGCACAACGCACCAATCTTGGCATTTACGCGTTACCAACTGTTGCGTTAGCTGGTTTGTTTGAGTGTACCTAATTGCAGTAATTATTCCGTATCCCATATCCAATTATGTACAACAGTGTATGTAAGTTGAAATAGTCATATAGACATACAGCATTTTTTACATTATTTAGCAATTCATATTTGAGCATGTGAATATTAAAATATGCAGTAAATATCGAAATTTCATTGTCATCCTCTGGAGGAAAAATATAACATACAAGTACACAGTAACATATTAACTGCTGAAAAATAATGAATTAGTGATTGCAGGATTTTTCATATTCCGTATACAGCTACAGGTAAACCTGTAAAAACACTACAAATACGTAGAACATATTAAAGTCATCCGCTGAAAAAAAAAAATTATTTGACCACTTAATGTAAAAAATTTGTGCATAATAAAACCACATAATAAAAAAATGCAAGACCTGGAACTGAGAAAGGGTCGCTTTCGGTCCAACCTACTCGTAGCCTTGATGAAGGGGAACGTATCTCGCAAACTATTTGTATAAATTGTATGTAAATAACGTCACATTATTTATGTACCATTTACGTTACAGTTCCAACATTTCATTGTATTTCGCTTCAATTCCAACATAAATAATGTTATAGTTAAAGCCCCGGAAATTTTGCGGATTCATTCGGCAACAAGCTAGACTCCACATTCCTTTGTGTACTCGAGTCTCTGTTAGTTGCTCATTGGCTGATGCTCCAGTTTTACCCCAGACCCAGTAGCACGGGATTTGTCCCTTTTTTCTTGCAGGTTAGTTATTGGCTCAATTTCGTCCAGGGCGTGTCTTACAAACTGCAATCCAATTAAAAATTATTTCAAAAGTACATGTGTTTGAAGTCTAACTTGTCCTCAAATGAATTCGCTAAATTTCCGGGTCTCTAGTTATAGTGAATTAGTTATGTAACACTAACTCATAAATTCCACATTACACAGAAGACATATCCATCCAAGGGTGGAACGTGTGCCTAAGTGACTATAGTAGAGCCGCTGTAACTTAGAACTTGGGAGCTCTGCCAATGTCGAGCCACTTCTTCCCGGGAGAGTAAACAATTGGACGATGGTGGTACGGCAGGGGGAGGGAGTGCCTGCAGATTCGCCAGCCCGCCTGCCAGCTACCCGTGGTTGGTGCTTTGCAAGTCCTTCTATCTCTCTCTTTCACTTGGGTAGGTGGAGCCAAGTCTGGTCTTCAGCCGGCGTGACTATAGTAACGTACATTTCCCGTAAAGTATTTAGCACTTTGATGGTGGCACATATTGACCGAGAATTAAGACAAGCTAGAAGTGAGTCGCCTACTACCGCATGACCACCAGTTCTGTTGGACTTTGTGTTCACATTTACAGCAGTGCTATTGGTTCACGCAGCACCGGACACGCTTACAATATTGAACAACGTTCATGACTGGCCGGCTCTCTACCAACATAATGCCGAGTTCAAAGTGTCTCAATAAAATGTTCTTTCCTACATATAATAATATACAATCCATCGTGTTCAATTGAGCAACTTAAACTTTGCCTGTTGCTGATGTAATATCACATTGTAGAGAACCTTGTGAAAACTGCTGGCGAAGCAATTTTTTCTTCGTCCATGTCTTCAAAGAACGGCGAATTCGTAATGTTACGGAAAACTCCTCACAACTCACTTAAATTCAGGCGACGTAATTAATATTACGTCAACCGCACTCAGAGTGTTAGTAATGGGCAACCATATTCCTCTTGCATGTCTACGATATCCATATTATTGTCGACATACCTTCCTACCCATGATTTTTGGGAATAACAATAAAAAAAGTTTTCCAAAAATATTTACAGAACACATTTTCAAATTGCGTTTCTATATATTTTCTTTGGGTGATGTATCTTCCTCCCACACAAAGCCATGTAAATTTCTTGTAAGCCAAATATGTGTGTCTTTATCTTCAGAACTAAAACAATTACGTGGAAAGGGAGAAAGGAAACTACAAGATTTGGTCGTCCCATCAATGTAACATACTGAAAATGTGTTTACCACGTTTTGGTTATTGGAGCGAAATCTCTTAACGTTACAAAACATGATGAGATCTAGATAGCAACGTAGCAGGATAGCAGCACGAGCTGCGAGCGACCAGTAAGCCCTTGTTGGCATGGAGGCTTACTTGCAAAGTTCCTCGCTATTTATACCATCTCGGCAAGGTTGCACAGTAATTTCACTTGTATCTGCAACCTTGGTTCATCGAGGCAATCACTTGCGCCTTAATGATAAAAAAAAACAGGACACGTAGCAGCAGTTTGCAGAGCGTGTAATGAATACAGCAAAGGTCGTAGAGTGACGTAAATCGCAGAGGGGAAAGGGGGAAATCTCTTGTATTTAAACTCTCGTCCGGGAGCGACTAGATCCTCAGAAGAAACGCCAAGTGTTTTGGCAACGAAATATTTTGGATACAAAATATTCTACTTTCCTATGCATAAGAGTGCATAGGATAGATGTTGGAATGCTGCGGAACATCGAACCGGAGCAACAAAACACCGGGAAACATGGAATCTATCCTAAGGAGCAGTACTCCCGGACCCCACGTCCGGATATCGAGCTAGATTCCGGCATCAGGGAGCATTGTACCAGGAGGAGGCTTTAGGAGCCACACGCCGTACTATCGAGCAAGATTTCAACGTCAGGGAACATTGTACCAGGACCGGGAACGAGATACAGGAGCCATTCTCCGGGACCCCTCGGACCATCAACTCCTCCAGGACCAGCCAGCCATATGACGGAGGACATCGAACAAGGCCCGGGAACGAGCTACAGGAAACAAATCGTACAAAGACTAAAAATATTTGAAGAAAAAATACTGTAGTTAGGAAACGAATTCATACCTTTAACAGAAGAATTAATAGTGCTGAGTAATAGATAAAAATGAAATGGGGCAAAAATAAATCTACGTAATGTAAGTATTGGAATTTAAATGATATGTAATTGTATGTGGCTATAATGTATATAATATAAATATTAAATTTTTTTTAATTGTATGTGTTTTATAGGAGCGCTCATTTCTTAAACATGAACTATCTTATAACTAAAAAAAGTGCAGCAAAAGTTACCGTTATTTTTAATGTGCGACTATCTTTAGGGGAAAAAAATGATGAGATGTTAACGTTAGAGAACCAACATAGTGGACATGAAGATGAAACTTTATTTCCTATCCGGAAAGTTTATTCAACAACGGCCAAAAATTAAACAACGAAAATAAATTCTTAACATGTAAAATATTTCAGAAGTGGAAAATATTTACTGAATAATGATAACAATATATGCATTTTTAAATATTTCAAATAATATAATAATAGTAACACCTTACGCCACTAGGTTTTTTTTCGCACATTCGTCTATGCTATTCATTTAGAGCTGTCCGGTATTTGTTTCTAATATATTTTCTGAACGTGTNTGTCCCATCAATGTAACATACTGAAAATGTGTTTACCACGTTTTGGTTATTGGAGCGAAATCTCTTAACTTTGCAAAACATGATGAGATCTAGATTCAGAAGTGGAAAATATTTACTGAATAATGATAACAATATATGCATTTTTAAATATTTCAAATAATATAATAATAGTAACACCTTTCGCCACTAGGTTTTTTTTTCGCACATTCGTCTATGCTATTCATTTAGAGCTGTCCGGTATTTGTTTCTAATATATTTTCTGAACGTGTGAGAGATAAAATATTTTTTTTTATCTCTATGAGTGTGCAGCTTGGCCTGGAAAAGTTCGGAAGTGAGGTACTTGGACACAAAAAAGATGAGCAGGAATAACCCGGTGTCCCAGTCTGGGATATGTTGAATGGATTACCTGGTCGAAGCGTTCTCACCGCCACGCATGTTCATGTGATGGCCCTAGTGGGCCTCCCTAGGTTCGATGTGCGCCTTCGGCTTCGTTGGCCGGTTACCCATTCGAGCACTGTCCCCGCCCTACCATACTGAACCATGGTGAATCAGAAGACTGCCAGGTTACCATGGTGGTATGGCCATCGGCGATGTGTGGACGCATATAAGCGAGGGGAACATCTATCCTGATACTGCGCTGGCGAACCTCCTTCAGGCGAGCGGCAGTCTGCCCAGCCAATGAATGGCTCGCGCCTCGCCGTTCAAGGTCAGCCGGTGGGGAATTCATTCACGCTGCCGTGCACGTCTTCTGTACAAGTTGTGGGGGCTAGTGTGTGAGCATGTGAGATGCCGAACGAAGAAGAGAGAGGGGGTGGTGAAGAGAGGGGCGTGGGGCCTATAGAGTTGCTGTTCGGGTCGACCGCCTCGCGCGCGCATGCGTGTAGGTGCGAGCGACCAGCGGGCAGCAGCTCCGCCCTACAAGGAGTTGGTCACCAGTTTTCCAGTCACCGAACTCGAGCCCACCAGTCGTAGGAGCCAGTTGTTTTATTTCGTGGTTCGCCGACGAAGTTGGTACGCCCACCTCGGGTACTATAGTCACGAACGCCTGACTCCTGGGTCGTAGGTCCCAGATTCAATTTCCGGTCGATTTTTCACGTATGGAAAATTACCTAACCGCGTTCTCAACTATGCGATTTGTATTCCTTATTTACGCATCCTTATAGTGATTTCACACATACTAGTTTCCAACATCTTATGTCGTCCCAATATCGTTCTTCGCAGCCACGTAGCAAGACATTTTTCAAGTGGCGTGGATGAGGAGGGGGGAGGGGGTAGGCGGAGGGGCGGTTATACGGACGTTAACGATGCTGACAAGCGTGTTAGATAAAATAATGATAGGAGAAAAATTACTTCACAATATAATAAAATGCATCAAAGTTCACATCAATTAGGTATTATAACAAATAAATGCTCATTATTGTTTATATGCTAATTGTTGATTCCAACCTAGGAGAACCAGGTTCGATTCCCGACGTGGTCGCTCCCGGCTTTTTGTATATGGGAATCGCGCCGGACAATGCCGCTGGCCAGCGGGTTTCCTCGGGGATATACAGTTTGCCCCACCCTTTCATTCCGTCTCTGCTCCATACTAACCTCGCTTCACCCTCATCGGCTCTCAAGACCTCGATGTTAAGAGCCGTCCATATCTCTTCACTCACTCTCTCGCTAATTGTTGACAACCTAATGGGCAAAGANTGTTAAGAGCCGTCCATATCTCTTCACTCACTCTCTCGCTAATTGTTGACAACCTAATGGGCAAAGAAAGAGGGACAACCACCACATGGTAGCTGTGTCCTGCTCCTAAGATTTTCTCAGACTTGCTTTCCGCTATGCCGGAATCAAGTCGAGCATTCTTGAATCTGGCCGTACTGTCATAACGTTTCCGGTTTTTACGTTATCTGAGATCGTTGCATGTAGTTCATTAGTTCCTTTGTTTTTTATTTCGTACGCACACTTACAGAGTAAGACCACGACTACACCACCAAAATTCCATTTTCATGTTCTTTTTCCAACGGTGATTTTCTTTTCCTCCGATCAACATGTGGTTTTGTTGTCCCTTAATTCTCGTACTGCAGAAGGCACAGACAAATCATCACATTATCCTTATTTTTAGTATGTTCTGAAGTACCAAATAGTCCCTCGGGTCGAACACAGATTATCTGCGTCATCAGATGTAATTTTCAGACACTTTTCATTCTTTAGAATCTGCGCTTAGTTTATTTTAATCCCTATTTTACATATTCATATATGGCAACTTTCTGCCAAAATTGAGAGAGACATTCCTATACGAATCCAAGCGTTTAAAAGAGTGACACAATGGTGTTTGTTCTAAACATAAAATTCTCAACTGAGTGGTTCATTGCTATGGTTCAAACTCAATCATCAAACATGGAGCAGATATTTTGTCTCGTGTGATCCATCAATGGAAGGCATTACTTTCTAGAAAATAAGGTAATTTATTTAACCCATATGTCTCTCAAGGTGGATGAGATTCGTTTAGTGATGAATGAAATGACAGAGAGGTTTTAAAAACATCTTTATTGACTCTTAGCAGAACCAGTGTACTCAATTGTGTACATTACGCACGTGTAGGTAATTTTGGGTCTTTACTGCGCACTGCGAGGCACAATGATCAATGATCTTACCTGTGGGTGAATGATTCGNTGTAGGTAATTTTGGGTCTTTACTGCGCACTGCGAGGCACAATGATCAATGATCTTACCTGTGGGTGAATGATTCACCAACCGTCTTACTGTTCTAGGTCGTAGTTGGTTCATATTACAGTAGCCGAACATATAGCCTA
The DNA here is from genome assembly GCA_002778355.1 of Clitarchus hookeri. Taxonomy (NCBI): domain Eukaryota; kingdom Metazoa; phylum Arthropoda; class Insecta; order Phasmatodea; family Phasmatidae; genus Clitarchus; species Clitarchus hookeri. The sequence continues at coordinate 187,107 of NQII01002316.1, forward strand.
CAGCTCATTGGCTGTGACAACGAAACAAGTGTTGTGTCGACTTCAGGTACAGCACGCACCATGCGCTTTTTTGCAGAACCAGAAACAGCAAATTAAAGTGGGTCTGAAAGGGTTAAACATCACCTCTGTGGTCATGTTAACTCTGGGAAAGAAATCTTTAATTTAAGAGTCCTACGTACCTGGAGCTGTTTGGCCATTCGAGGCACACGAGTGAAGGAGCGATAAGGGTGACATTAACCCGCGTACCTATCGCCACGGCGCATCTACACGCAACGTTCTGAAATGGCGTGCAGTGTTCCCGTTATACCTCTGGAAATATAAGCACTGACCCTATCATTTTATTAATTCAAAGTCTGTAGCAAAGGTTAAGTACATGTCCCTATACTAATTTCGAGCGTTTTCAATCAGGACATTTTGCGATAAAAAAGCAATTTGTGGAAAAGCAATTTTAGCTATGTTGGAGGCTTCAAAAATAGTGTTTGTAATATGCGTAGTGGCCTGAAAGTAGTCTTCGTACCCCGTATCAAGTGTATTTTATTTTCGTATATCAGTATATGCGATACACGTAAAGAAATTTCGTAAAAAAAACGTGTATTTCAAAACACACTGCAACACAGTTCTAACTCCAGCTACAGTTGCGTTAAAGCCGATCAAAATCATTTTTTTTTTTACAAAAAAAATATTTTGAGGATATTTTATGGAATTTCTGACATGTTACCAATGGTAACTTGATTAAAATACAGAATTATTCTAAAAATAATATTGGTTATAATTTTCTAGCACACATTAATTTAAAATCATTATAATCCATACAAATTTTAAAAGCTTTATTCCGGCTAAAGTATATCTTCAAATCATAAGAGCTGCACGTTGAAATTTCTTTTAAATTTGACGCGTGATTCACCTGTGAACGAGTTTTAACATTTGATTTTTAAACTTTATATTTTATGTCGAAAACTACAACTGAAATACGCGTAAACCACATATTAAAATTCTAAAAAAATTAAAAAATTCTTTATATCTTAGTGACGACATAAACAATTATTTTCAGCTGTAGCCCAACTAACTAATTTTGTACAGTTTTGAGTTTTGTATGAAAAATGTATATACATTTAAAATTCCTGTGGCTCCATATTTTTTTTCTGAAAATTATTTTTCCACTTTTGGCATACATTTTTTTTTAAAAACTATTATCTCACTCTAAAAGGAAAAAAATAATGAATACTGCAAAAATAAACGATCTTAAGGCGATCCACAAATTCACCGTTCAAATCCCGCCTAAGTCATTAATATCTGTGCCGTTTATAGGCCTATATGTTATTTTGAATAGACTGTTCACTGTTGATTAAATACTTTTGAAATCAACCTTTGAAAAATGTTACTGTACCTACCTGCATATACTGCATTTGAACGGGCAAACTGACTGGCATGTATGTGCCCAGTAATGTTGTAAATGAAGGAGGGAAATTAGTTACACGACTTGACGGTAAATTATAAGTGCAACGTAAACATTTGTGAATACCGAAATGATTTATGTTGTATAATGTTTATTATGTGCATATACTTGTAAGAATTAGCAAATGTGTAACATATTTACTTTTCCAATAATTGAAAAGATTCACTTTACCGACGCATAAATAAAGTGGTAAGGTCCATGGTAATGTTAATTCTACATATGGCGGAAGAATACACAATGTACATAAGTATATCTTAAGCAGGGCTTTCAAAAGTTCTCAGTATAACTTGGACAGCCTATACAAGACGTTCCTCCAATAGCCACTGGGTTAAAAGCAGGGCCTCTAAATAGCAGCAATTAAAATTAAAGAAATTTCCACTCGCGTGCACCGGGTTTGGAGCCGTAGGTTCTCAAGCGCAGTCAACGGGAACAAAGAACCACTTCAGGTTAAATGTAACATTTTTTTTACGCGAGCGGACAAATCTTTTTCAAGTGAGATTACTCCCCTCCCTCTTGAATTTATTTAAATAGTTCTACGACCAGCATTTTTTTTTTTCCTGGCAATCAGATTATTGTGACATTGTTTTGCCCATTTACTAAAGCTGATATTTCTTGATTGTTTTTGCCATTATAGTTTCTGTAATCATCTTGAACAAATAGTCTCTTATTTTTACCGGAAGCTACAGTTAAAAATTAGTACAGGGAGTGAAGCTGTAGTATTTGAACAAAAATAGTTTTTAAATGCTCTGTTTTGAAAAACATTTCCACAAAACTTTTCAAGTAGGATTTGAGAAAAGTGGATAAATACAAGATATGAGTTATTAAGCCACTTAACGTCTAAGTCGAATTAATTAGAGTGATAACAGTAGTTTAAAAAACGCGTACCATTTGAAGTATTTTTTGCACTGTTAAAACATTCCGCCACTTTAAGGAAAAGTGCTGCAAAAAATTCTCCAGAACTGTCCGTAAAACCACGAATACGCTGCTCTTTTAAAACTGCACTTTACGTAAGTTTCACAGAACTTCCCGTGAATTCACAGAACCTCTCCGAAATTTTTTTAGTTAGTCCTGTACTTCCGGTTACAAAAAAAAATAAATTACGAAAAATATTTTTTAAGTTTTATGATGCGAATGTTTCCCTGTGTAAATTTTTTTTAAAAAGATGAAGTATTTTTTTACTTCAGTGAGATTAAAACACGAATCGAAATTTTATTGTCTCCTACGTGTGATTTTTACCACTTACTTGCAACTCCGTTGTTAGATCGTAGATAGGGTGTTTAGGTAGAGCCACGCGGTTTTCGGGAAAATAACTNAGAACTTCCCGTGAATTCACAGAACCTCTCCGAAATTTTTTTAGTTAGTCCTGTACTTCCGGTTACAAAAAAAAAAAAAAATTACGAAAAATATTTTTTAAGTTTTATGATGCGAATGTTTCCCTGTGTAAATTTTTTTTTAAAAAGATGAAGTATTTTTTTACTTTAGTGAGATTAAAACACGAATCGAAATGTTATTGTCTCCTCAGTGTGATTTTTATCACTTACTTGCAACTCCGTTGTTAGATCGTAGATAGGGTGTTTAGGTAGAGCCACGCGATTTTCGGGAAAATAACTGCACGGAAGCCACATTTCAATACTCTCTGTCTCATGTAACTTGGCAAGATTTTGACAGTTCGACGAAAGTAGCGCCAAATGTTCACTTTTCGTTTATGTATCCTTTCGCCATCAGCTGCCGCGTCAAGTAGAGCCTGTATATTTTATCAACACTCTGTCAGCTAATCCACTTGCCATTATACTGTATTGCTAAACAAATTTTAATGTATTTATAGACTGACATCTGTCTAAAAAAAATTGGTAAGTTATTAAAGTAAAAATATAAAACTTTGCCAAAAAAAGTTAAATATTTCCTAACTCTTCTTTAATTTGTCCGAGACAGCGAATTTGGGTTAGCATTTGCGAGACGCTAGTTGTAGCTATTATCACACTTTGGACGTAATAGCTAATATAACGGGAACTAAAAGTAATTCGGGAAAATTGATTGACAACGCAATTTTATTCGCCAACAACTCAACAACGGCTATTGATTGCAAAGCAGTAATTCTGCTATTACTGATACTAAACAGTTCGAGTTGGAATATGTGACGTGGAATAACGTAAGAATTGCTTAAAAACTATTCACGGAGAGCATTACTCAACATATAGCAGCACGATCGCCTGCCTCTTAATCCCGTATTTTTAAAAGTTGACTTTTCTTCTATTACTGGCTTGAAATGACACGAATTTGAAATGCATATTTCGTCAAATTATTAGAAAAATACCATGCAATATTTCTGTATGATTTTTAAATTAATATCAAGCACGTATGGAAAGCATGGATGGAGAGTTGAATACGGATCGTTTTATTGTGCATTTCATTTTGAACACCTATACATTACTACTTTATCGCGATGTTTAGTTTGTAACACGAGCAACCACTGTTTTCAGATCACGTAAAATAAAATGTATTAATTAATCTAGGACCTCTTTCTTATCGCGTATTTTCTACTTGTCTGATGTGTGTCGGCAGTGCACTCAGAATAGCCAACGTAATATTCAATTTTGTTCGTTCGTGCATCAGCTGACACAGGATTTTATAAATGGCACTTTGTTCATTTCATATACAAGTTGCCACTCACTGACTGTCGAAATCTCCCCAACTTATATGAGACAGACAATATCCTACTTCCATGCCTGCAGTTTTCCTTCCTTTATTGGCCACATGCCTTCGTCGAAGGCAATGTGGTTGTTTGACTGGGCCAATGATAATTAAGTTACTCTGGCAATGAACGTCTGCGATTCACAGGCAGGCTCCTAAGACGCGCAGCATTCGTAACCATCCAATCGCGAAAGTGGGTCTGAGTTTAAGTTTATTGAAGTACAACTTGACAGGAATTCTTTTCGCGAAAATAGAGTGGTCCTAACTGTAGGTACATTAAGTATTTCTGGAAATGTGACACGCAACATCTTCAGTTTATAGTAATGTTGAGTGTTTTAAGTGCTGCTTAGATGTACGACGCTGCTTTTTGGGGTATAAATGAATAACTTTAAGTGGCGTGGATATCATGGCAGCCATAAAACCGATATTTTTTTTTTGTTACGGTGGCAGATAAAGCTTCGCGTAGACTCGGCGTTGTTCGTCGCCGAAACCCGAAGCTGTAGCAAATACGGAGACGTACCGTATTTTGTATTTTTTGGGGCGCAGCTTCGTTTATCGTTCTTACGAATGTTCAAAATTCGCAAATAATTTTTTACATTTTAAATAAAAATTTTTTTTGAGACATGGAATAATAATCTGGTAAAAGGATGAAAATTGTGGAAAGTAACTCAAANTTTTTTGGGGCGCAGCTTCGTTTATCGTTCTTACGAATGTTCAAAATTCGCAAATAATTTTTTACATTTTAAATAACAATTTTTTTTGAGACATGGAATAATAATCTGGTAAAAGGATGAAAATTGTGGAAAGTAACTCAAATTAAACTAACAAAATAAACTATATGAATTTTAAATTTATTTATTTTTACGTACGAATTTCAAAATTGAGCGGAATTAATACATTACGCTGCAGCTTAAAATAAGTGCCCATGCCATCAAGATGTCAAGAGATTATTTTCATGGTAATTTTGTTTGCTGTTCACCCGTATTTCAATTTTAACTTCCGAGGTGACATTTAAAGTGAAACTAGCCAAAAACTAAACCATTTTCGCTGGTAAACCAAGTGTCCGATTTCAAAGAATTTGCCAACATGAAATCGCTCTGACTTCACGAAATACTTTAGCTGAAACCAGACTTTTGTGTCAAAATTACATTTTGAAACTTATGCGAATCAATATTTTCAGTTGAAAAAAAGCCCCATATTTACGCTGAAAAAAAAAAACATGATACACGTAATTTTTCAAATGATTGGATATTTTATCAAGTTGCCGTTGATATTATGTCACAAAGCCATAAAATAACCTCAAATATAGAAAACAATTTGACTCTTCAGCGACTTTTATAACTACATTTCCGTAAAAATCTCCTTAAATATAAGGACTTTTTTTAACAGCGTGCTATATGTGTATGTGTGTGTGTGATAGAGTGTGAGAGAAAGGGAGAGAGTGTGTGAGAGAGGGAGATAGTGTGAGAGAAATAGAGGGACAGCACTTACGTACATGTCAACAGTGTATTGTTCTACGGCAGTGTAAACAGAGAGAACGCGCTGTGTTCCGTACCTGGAAGATGCCTGCAGACAGTTCTTCCCTGGGGAAACATTGGGTTTGCCGGTTGAACGCACCCAAGACAGGAGTCGTGGATGGTTGGTGACTCACGGGGAGTGCGACAGAGCGTTGAGGCTGCAGTTCAAGTACGCTCTTAGCGCCTCCAAAATTACTTTAGCATGGTCTAGCACGTCAATACGATTTCTGACCGCTAGGTGTCAATGTAAAAAGGGTCCCGCCTTTACAGGGACAAATGACACATTTTGTGCTGGCGTCATATTTCATCTCGTACAAGTTTTACGATTCATTTTCTGATCTTCTCTTACCCATGTTCTTTCGCAGGCCTTAGAAGTAACTTAGCCCATGAGTACAAAGCGGTTTTTTTTTTTTTTTTTTTTATNTGTTCTTTCGCAGGCCTTAGAAGTAACTTAGCCCATGAGTACAAAGCGGTTTCTTTTTTTTTTTTTTTTAAGAAAAAAACGTGTGCCTTGAGTAAAATACAGTCACATATCGTCTGCCACATAGTTATTACGTTTGTTGAAGTCATATTAGACGATTTCGACTACATTATTAGCCGCAGCATGGGCGGCCGAATCAGTGGGTCAGGGGGTCATATGACACCCTAATAATCTGCTCTAAGCCTGTAGGGTCAGATTATCAGTAGAAATAACAAACCCACATTAAAATTACCACTTTTGTTTTTCGTTTAATACAGTATGAAAAAATAAATTTCAGCANTAGAAATAACAAACCCACATTAAAATTACCACTTTTGTTTTTCGTTTAATACAGTATGAAAAAATAAATTTCAGCGTTATTTTCAAATGCACTTCTAGTAGAACGGCGCAGTATTTCTAGAATTTGTATGATCCCTTACTTGTTTATAAACTATATCAGTTATGATGTTAAAATAAAATAAAAAAATATATATGTATTATATAAGTTTTGAGTAATCCATAATAAGTTACTAAGAATTTTTCTGCGATATCGTGATACTTGCTAGAGTTAATTATAAAAACATGAATTTTTTATATATTTTCTTAGTTCTGGCCCTTGACCCCTAATGACGAACGCGTTCCGCCGCCTCTGAGCCGCAGTATTATGACTTGGTGGGCAGCCATTATTATGATCATAATTCCCACTAATTGGCTTCTCAGCTATTTCCTCTTGGAATTCGTGGCAAATGTTCTATCCGCACTACTCCATGATACTCCTTTGTATGAATAAGGTGGAGAATATCCTGAAAGCAGAATTTTATAGCAGGGCTACGGAAAAGTAGTAATTAACCGTGAATGAGCTATAGAGTTTTATTAAAATATAAACGGTTAAAAAAAAAAGAAATTGACTAGTGAAAAGCTTGTCAGAGTATTGTAGAATAATCTGCACTATAGAAAATATTTTTTGTTTTGTTTTCAATCAAGCAGTCCTCATTTTGTACCATGTGCCCCTTCCCCTTTTTTAGATCAGTGACTCTCTCTTTAGTGACTATGTCAACGTGCTGGTCCCTAGATATCATAGTCATGAATGAAGAATTACAATACCATCATATGAACTGGCACACAAGTTATGGTATTTATGCCCCGCATAGCACACTCCGTTGCTTACCTGGAAGTATCATGAAACTGATACATAAATCCTGCTGCCAACATCATGAAAAAATTCACATTGCACTAAAATGAGTTTTATTTTAAAAAATGTAGAGGAAAAGTCGTGTGGATTTTGGAGGAAAACATTTAGTATCGTTAACGTTTTTCTAACTTCTAAATATGTATGAACCTTTTAATATCACAGATAACTATTTAAACGTGACCCAGGGATGTTTAAAACTGTAGTAATTGAATCACTATGTATCATAACAAACAAGTAACTTTACACAGAGACAGCAGACATTGAAGACATTGGCGGCATAATATTTCCCTGTCAGCAGTTTTCGTTACGTTCACTGCGAAGTAATAACTAGATACGTGCAAAATTCGTGTTATTTTTGGCAACATGCTAGACTTTACTGTCCTATTTATACCTGAGAGCCATTAGCGATTTAATTGGCTACTGGAAATTATACGACTAATTTACCTGTGTGACCATTTCACCGACGATTTGTTACTGAAACGCTGAGCCTATACTAATGACTAAAAACGTTCTTGCGACATGCTACACAAGCTGTCGGCCAATGGCATAAGTCAGACGAACACACAGCATTTTAGAGGTGAGCGTGCAGCCACAAAATAACGCGAATTTTGCAGGTCTCTAGTAAAGGCTGTGCACGGTTAATTGAGCACTTTGGAAATCAACATTGGAAAAATGTCACTGCCGCCACCTGCATATATTTTAACGGACACACTGACTGGCGTGCGCCCAGTAAAGTTGGCAACGAATGAGAGAATATAGTTCAATGTATTAATTAACGTTTATTTAAAAATGTTTGGTAAACATTCGTAAATACTGGAAATATTTATTTTGCAGTCTGTTTATTTTAATGCGTAATATGTGTAAAAATTAACAAATTTTTAAAATATTTACTTGTTTTTAATAGTTCCATAGTTTCACTTGACCGACGCACGAGTGAAGTAGTCAGGTCCTTGATAGTGTTAATTGTTCATGTGGTGGAAGAATACACAATGTGCATACAAGTAGATCTTAAGCAGGGATTTCATAAGTGCTGATTTTATCGCGAAATGCCGATTATAACACGTCGACAACACTCCTACAGTTTACCAACACACTCACACACACACAATGGATTAGCTTCCAGCTTGTGTTGAATAGGACCTGCATCACAAGGTAATGCATATAAAGAATCAAGTTGACAAGACCTCAATAATTTTAGCGGAATCGGAGCTACGTGACTACCAACTCGGAGCCATGCCAGAAAACGAACGCGAATCTTCGCCGGCGAAGATTTCTTGCACAGGTGCCGAGGATCATAGTAAAGCAGATACTGTTCGTCCACCCGCAATGTCATTACTGTAAACTGAGCAGTTTGAAAGCCCTGCTTAAGTTATACTTTTACGCAAACTGTGCATTCTTACAGAATATGTAAAATTAACAGTACCAATGGGTTCACACGTCAATCAAATGAAATAGCGAAATTATTAGAGAAGTAAATATTTTACACATTTACAGATTCTTAGACCTATAATACATTACAAAAACAGAAAGCAAAATAAATCATGTCATTATTTACAGATGTTTACTTAACACTTTTAATTCGGCGTTAAGAAATGGAACTAATTTCCCTTCGTCATTACCAACTTTACTGAGCGCATTCCTATCAGTATGCCCGTCACAATATAAGCTTGTGCAGGTAGGAGCAGTGAAATATTTCGTAGGTTAACTTCGAAAGTGCTCCATTAACCATGAGCAGCCTATATAACTCCTGGCGAACGCAAACAAATTTTGTTGCTCGCTAGATTAGTTTTTTTTTTTTTTACTGTCAGTAGCTGTAATTACTTAACGAGTGTGCCTTTGTGGTTTCAGCAAAAGCAGATGACCAAATATGGCGGTGATAAACGATATTTCTAACCAAGAAACTGTAATAATTCTGTTATCTTCCGAGGATGCGAAGTGTGCAAGTATGTGTTAGTATTCAATATTTTCCCCTGAATTAAATGCTCATGACATATTATTTTATTAAATGTATTTCCTTATAATAGAAAAACACATACATTACTAATAACGTGTCAACAAGCTCGTCGGATATAGCGGATGCCATTATATTTCTCCGGCTGACACTGCGTACGAGTGCACCGCCAATGAGGCTACTGATTGGATGTTGGCAATCCTGAATGGTTTCCTGTTGATCAGTAACCTCAATGCTGTCAGTAGAAAAAAGGAATGTAGCCGCTATATCTTCTGTAACTTCTCTAACCCGCGAAGTAGGCACACTTCACAGCTTGCCGAAATAAACCTAATTTTTCATCACATTAGCGTATATACCAAATCGATGATTTGCTAAAATCTTGGGTACACGCAAACATGGTGGCCAAATTTGAATATTTTTTTCAGTCCCATATACGACATTTATTATTCTTTACTAACGTCTCGCGTTTGTAGCCGGAAATACCAACTTAACTTCTTTTAAATATTGTTTCTTGAGTTCTCCTGGGTGCCTCAAATAAATACTTGTCCTAATAATAACACCAACACGTTTTTGTAAAACTTGCCAATCGCACAGTAACATCACGTGTGCATCTGTTAAAAGTAATGTACTGTGCATGTTGCCAAACGCTTGGATTTTGATAATGAAACTGCATTTGAGTGCCTACGACTCCTTCTGTGATGTACTGGGTAGTTTTGACACCTCTCGCCCCAGATAATCCGTGGGTTCGAGTCTCGGCACCGTGGTTGGTCGATATTTCTCACTTTAATGCTGCAGTATCGTCTCGCCTCGAGAGCCTCGGGGCAATCGCGATTTTCACTGCCGAGACATCGCCTTAACGAACCTCCTTAGCAAAATAAATTTAGGACGTCTCAAGGTCACGTCTGTCCGTAAGGAAGCGTTGCGACGGCGATGGAAAATAGCATAATCAAGCTTCGCGCATGTTCTGTTGCCTCAGAATTTTGAACGGTGACTATAGGGTTTTAATACAGCAAACTGTTTAGAAAAGATACCGGATTGTGACTATGGTTAAAAAAAAAAATTGTTTTACAGGAGAATAGATGGATACTTAAAGCGATTTTTGCTAACTTTGACACTTCTCAACGAAGGAAGACTGTTCTAGGTGGCAGGGCTTAACGTATCGCCGACAGCGAGGTCATTAGATACGAAGAAAATTGCTCGGAGAAGCCAGGAATGGGGAATGAATTGGCCACGGCCTGTGCACGAAACCACCTTAGCATTCTCNATCACATTAGCGTATATACCAAATCGATGATTTGCTAAAATCTTGGGTACACGCAAACATGGTGGCCAAATTTGAATATTTTTTTCAGTCCCATATACGACAATGATTATTCTTTACTAACTTCTCACGTTTGTTGCCGGAAATACCAACTTAACTCTTCTTTTAAATATTGTTTCTTGAGTTCTCCTGGGCGCCTCAAGTAAATACTTGTCCTAATAATAACACCAACACGTTTTTGGAAAACTTGCCAATCGCACACGTGTGCATTTGTTAAAAGTAATGTACTGTGCATGTTGCCAAACGCTTGGATTTCGATAATGAAACTGCACGTGAGTGCCCACGACTCCTTCTGTGATGTGCTGGGTAGTTTTGACACCTCTCGCCCCAGATAATCCGCGGGTTCGAGTCTCGGCACCGTGGTTGGTCGATATTTCTCACTTTAATGCTGCAGTATCGTCTCGCCTCGACAGCCTCGGGGCCATCGCGATTTTCACTGCCGAGACATCGCCTTAACGAACCTCCGTAGCGAAATAAATTTATATATGTCTCAAGGTCACGTCTGTCCGTAAGGAAGCGTTGCGACGGCGATGGAAAATAGCATAATCAAGCTTCGCGTGTGTTCTGTTGCCTCAGAATTTTGAACGGTGGCTATAGGGTTTTAATACAGCAAACTGTTTAGAAACGATACCGGATTGTGACTATGGTTAAAAAAATAATTGTTTTACAGAAGAATAGATGGATACTTAAAGCGATTTTTGCTAACTTTGACACTTCTCAACGAACGAAGACTGTTCTAGGTGGCAGGGCTTAACGTATCGCCGACAGCGAGGTCATTATATACGGAGAAAATTGCTCGGAGAAGCCAGGAATGGGGAATGAATTGGCCACGGCCTGTGCACGAAACCACCTTAGCATTCTCNAGAAAATTGCTCGGAGAAGCCAGGAATGGGGAATGAATTGGCCACGGCCTGTGCACGAAACCACCTTAGCATTCTCCTGGAGTGATTTCGGGAAACCCTGGGAAACCTAAATCGGGATGATCGGACCCGGGGGCGAACTCAGGTCCTCCCGGATGCGAGTCCGAAGGCTTGCCGCTTCCTTTACTGCGCCACCTCTCTGGGTACAAGACAGATATAAAGACAGGGACGTGTGATAGATACGCAACTCACCTTCCATCGTACGACACGAGCCTGAGGAAGAACTGCCCGTGCCACATACCAGATTGCAGCAGCTCCGCATCACCTCATCTCCGCGTGGAGGCAGCCAGATCCCGAGGGCGAGTGAAACCGAGGTAGATTCTCGGCAGCTATTTTATACCCAGCCACCTACCAGCATCCTCGTCGGGACGGCCACTGCGCAAAGTTTTAATCGGGATAGCCCAGTGCATCAGGGGCATGGTGTTATGAATCATATTAACACGGACGTGAATCATGTTAACGCGTCGGTATCCATTACAGAGTAAGAATACAAAATACGTTGCAACAATTATAGTTAGTAAAACATAGCGTTGAAGCTCCAGCAGTTCTCCCCTCCAGGTGGCACAGTAGTCGGGACAGCGGCACCACCACGAAACTATAGGTTCGTTTCTTTCAACCAAAATAAGTGTAGCCTGTGTAGTGTAGTGCAGCTACACAAGCTTTCTCTGTCGCTGCAGCTCAGATTAAAGATGACGCATCTCTAGACTATGGTGCAGTTACACATGCAGGGTTGAAAGAAACAACTTTGTGCAGATCTCGGCACCATTTCGTTGCACAATTGACAACACGTATTTTTGTGTGTCGGGCTTTTTCGTTATTACGTGGTACAGTGAATTTGATTATTTTTTTTATTACGTTGCATTTTATAGCATTCGTAAATAATATCATTAGCCTCTAATCTGCAACATTATGTCTGCAAGATTCGAAATGCCTCACAAATATAACCTTACAATTTTTTATTTACTGTTAATCAAATTTAACATAAACTATTCCCCGAAGTATCTAAAAAATTCGAAATAAGTTCACATGGAAATTTTAACTTAACGACACTCGTAATTCAATGTAAATACACAGCCGTGGGAGCTGCGCCCGAACACAACGATAACGCAAAGTTAACGCAACGAGCGCCATGTTAACTGCAGTGCGAAAGGCGTCAACACACGAATCCTGCCTCTATACCACCGCTATGAGTTTGGTACACTATTCTGAAGCAGGCTGAGAACAAAGTTGTCTACCACCTTGCCCTAAAGACTTTAAACAAACGATATCAAAAGCAGTTGACTTGAAATATTTGGAGGCCGCTCTACAAAGAGGTCTTGGCGTCCATCGAGATTAAATGAGTTGGGTTGAGTTGAGTGATTTGGGCGGCTCTTAACATCGCGGTCTTGAAAGTCGATGAGGGTGAAATGAGGTGAGAATGGGGCTGCGCTGCAATGTGAGGGCGGGGAAACGGGAAATCCCCGAGAAAACCCGCCAACCAGTGGCATCGTCCGGCACGATTCCTGATTGCGAAAATCCGGAGTGACCCGGCCGGGGATTGAACCCGGTTCGCCTTGGAGGGAGGCGCGCAGTCTAACCGCTCAGCCACCATGGCCCCAGGTGAGTTGGGGATACAGCAAGGGCGGAGGGAACGGGAATGTCCCGAGAAGTCCCGCCAGCCAACGGCAACATTAGACATGTTTCCCACGTGCAAAATTTCCGGGCCTGACCCCGTCGGAAATCGAAAACTGGAGCACTTTCGTGGGAAGTCGAATGGTATCGCTAACAGTTTTGTCCAAAAAAATAATCAGGATGTGGCCATGTCGAGACAGTAGGGTTTTACGCNTCGAATGGTATCGCTAACAGTTTTGTCCAAAAAAATAATCAGGATGTGGCCATGTCGAGACAGTAGGGTTTTACGCGAATAATGTCTATTCACGTTTTCTTCACACTTTTGAATAAAACCTTTGAAAAATCACCCCATGAAAGACTTGGTTGGATGTTTTCTAAATATGCCATGTTTATCAAGCGTTTTATACTTCTGTTAACATAAAAGTATTTTATTTTTGGTTAAATCTAACTTTTTACTTACAGTTTATCTATAACTTATATTGTTTCATTTGTAATTAATATGACTAAAACAGAGAGAAAAAAGGCGTGTTAGTAATCCCTAGTTAGAAATGGTACTATGGAAAATATTATTACACTGAGTGCGAATGAATGCAGTTCGTTGTCCCTTTGTGTAATCTTCTAGACTTGGTTAAGCTTTGTTTGCATGAGACGGAGAAATATCTTGGAAGTAGAACTTTAGCCGGGCTTCAGAAAAGTTGGAAGTAACCGCGAATGGACTATACCTCTGCGTTTGCNCTTTGTTTGCATGAGACGGAGAAATATCTTGGAAGTAGAACTTCAGCCGGGCTTCAGAAAAGTTGGAAGTAACCGCGAATGGACTATACCTCTGCGTTTGCGGATAGTATTTTTTTTCTTTTAGATATGGAAAGTAAATTAAAGTAACGAAATAACGACAGCGATATATATATATATCGAAAGAGATATTTCGTTTGGCACTAAAAGCAGCGCGCTATAACGCCGGAGTCGCGAGATACACTGTCCGGAAATTTTTTTGTCCACGCCCAAAATATCCGCCAGTCGCCGCGGGCTCCCATCCGCACCTCGCGCATGCGCGCGGTGTCAACTCAAAGTCATGCCCGCACCGTAGTCGTATGCCCTATCGAACGAAGCCACAGTTATTTTAACCGTGTTATTAGTCACGATGTTATGGTGCCAGGAAGGATTACCCTGCAAGCGTTACGTTAACGTCTCCGTCCTGGTGTAGGCTGTTAACTGTTACTTCCAACTTTTCTGAAGCCCTGCCAAAGTCATACTTTGAGGACATTCCTTCACTTCATGCAAAAAAAGCTTCACCAGATATAGAAAATAACACCAAAAGCAAAAAAACTATTTCTTACTAGGTGTTACCAACACACATTTTTTCTCCATAGTTTTAATTGTATTAATTAGAAATGAAATACAATTCATAGATAGTAAAAGTTCAATTTAACTAAAAATAAGGCGTTTGCGTTAACACATCGCTTCTAATACGTGACATATTTAGGAGACAACCAAATACGCCATACGGAGGGAGATTATTCAAAAGTTTGATTTAAAAATGGAGGACGTATTAACGTCAAAAATATCCGGCTTCTTGCGCGATGAAAACTTGTTCAGTGAGAAGACTGCGCGTGGCCACTGGCCCGTCTAGCGTGTCAGGCGTTACTTTTTGTTTTTACCTATTTGTTTTTCGCGCTGGACAAGAGAGATGGACCAACAACCCCCCTCTCCCCGAGTCTGGTGTCTTGCGTTATTCTTCTTTTTCGTCGCGGCCGATTACGTTGTCGTGAATGGTAGGCGGTTGCTTGTAGGGCCGTGCTGTCATCAGGAGAATGTAGCAGGGAGAGGGAATAGTAGGCGGTGGAAGGGCATTTGAAGGAGGGATGCTGAGGTACGACTCGTGCTTATAATGTTTTCAATGTCAACACTTGACTATTTTGCTGTAAGTGTCGATCACGCTAAGTGTATGGTTGTGTGGACGAGGGACTTCCATGATCAGCATCTGGGAGATCTCATTGTGAAGAGGGGTAAGATGGTGCATTTTTTTTCGAAAAAGAGTCCCATTCTGTGTCTGCAGATCCTCTCGATGTTTTACGTTATGCGTTTTAAAGTACGTATTCTGAGGGTGCGCAGTCACCAGTTTGCTACAACAGCGAATTATCGGCATGGGTCTACGAGCACGTCCGCTGAAATACGTGTTGTTCAAAGAGTATGTGCGATGGAAGTGATGGGACATACCTGGCGTTGGGTGTGCCCCGTTAGAGACGTCCAAGTGAGCCGGCANTGTCAACACTTGACTATTTTGCTGTAAGTGTCGATCACGCTAAGTGTATGGTTGTGTGGACGAGGGACTTCCATGGTCAGCATCTGGGAGATCTCATTGTGAAAAGGGGTAAGATGGTGCATTTTTTCGAAAAAGAGTCCCATTCTGTGTCTGCAGATCCTCTCGATGTTTTACGTTATGCGTTTTAAAGTACGTATTCTGAGGGTGCGCAGTCACCAGTTTGCTACAACAGCGAATTATCGGCGTGGGTCTACGAGCACGTCCGCTGAAATACGTGTTGTTCAACGAGTATGTGCGATGGAAGTGATGGGACATACCTGGCGTTGGGTGTGCCCCGTTAGAGACGTCCAAGTGAGCCGGCAGCTGGAAGGCGATTGAACTAGAGATGTTCGATTACGATTTGATAAATATGGTAATCTGTTATTTTATTGTGATAAATCGATTTTTGAAACCGATTATTCTATAGATTAAAGGGTGTAATGAATAATTTTCTTATATTATTATGCGAAATGTGACCGTGTCTGTAGAAGTAGCGATTTTTTTAAAACCAGCTAACCATTAGTTTTGCCAACCGCAGCTGAATTAGGTTACACGTAACTTAATTTTAAGCAGCAGAGTTAATTTTCTCTCTTCCCTAATAAAAAAAACCAAAAACATCAGCCTACCAACTTAAAATACTAATATCGGAGAGAATCTATGGTCAGTACGCCTGCTATGACATAATTTTCCTCAGCTGTAAACCTGTCCACTCACTCATTTGCTCCCCGGGACAACTTAAACATAGCAGAAAAAATATTCTTCAGTATTTTCTATTATTAAAAGCACGAAATGCATTTTTGTTAGGCCAAAGTTTGTTTAAATACTTTCCGTTTTTTTTAATAATTTGAAATAATTCATATTTTAAAAATAGATTAATCGATTCAGTGTGTAACCGATTATTCAAAATAGATTATTCGGTTTCAATAATCTTATAGTTCTGATTTAATAGATAGATAAATAACCGATTATTTTGTTTCGATGCCCTTCCCTATAATGAAGTATGACGATGCGGGAGTGTGTGCGTCGTCCCTCCCCTCTTCACCCCCTTCTCCAACACCTAAGCACACGTGATGACGTCGTGAAGGGTGCCTTGCTAAGACGCTATACTACATAATGGTTACTTCCAACTTTCCTGAAGCAGTGCTGAAGTTCTTCCAGGATATTCCTCCGCCTCATGCAAGCTAAGTTAACTGAGTCTAGAAAAATTACTCCAAAGGGACAGCGCACCGCGTNGACGATGCGGGAGTGTGTGCGTCGTCCCTCCCCTCTTCACCCCCTTCTCCAACACCTAAGCACACGTGATGACGTAGTGAAGGGTGCCTTGCTAAGACGCTATACTACATAATGGTTACTTCCAACTTTCCTGAAGCAGTGCTGAAGTTCTTCTAGGATATTCCTCCGCCTCATGCAAGCTAAGTTAACTGAGTCTAGAAAAATTACTCCAAAGGGACAGCGCACCGCGTNAGGATATTCCTCCGCCTCATGCAAGCTAAGTTAACTGAGTCTAGAAAAATTACTCCAAAGGGACAGCGCACCGCGTTCTCGCACACTCAGTGTAATAACATTTTGCCTAAGACCTATTTCTTATTATACATTACCAACACATCTGCTTTCTCACTGGTTTTACTCATGTTAACTATGAATTAAACATTGTATTTTATAGATAAAATATAAGTAAAAGTTCAGTTCAACCAAAAATAAGGTACTTTAATGTTAACAGAAGTATAAAACGCCTGTGACACACAACAAATTTAGGAGATAACCGAAACACGTCACACATGGGGTGTTTATTCAAAAGTTCCATTCAGAAAGTGCGAAGAAACCGCGAATAGACTATACACGTATGACTTCATATATACTGTTTGGAATATCTCGCTGGGATGCCGAAGACCGTTCAAGACTACACTTCTTGTTCTATGGTTCGAGAGACTTCGAAGAGACACTGGCTGGGAACATCGGGAGTTGTCTGCTGGTATTTATGAGCCTGGCATGCCGTTGAGGGGGAAAAAAAGGGGGAGGGGATGGGAGCACGGGTTGTGAGCAGGCACATGGATCACAATGGAAGTTACGTAATATTCTATTGTATATTATCCATAACAATTAAGAAGGAGTTAATTTTTTTCAGTTACCAAAAATAACAATGGTCGTAGTAAAAAGCATGTTTAATAATTTTGCTTTTTTAGCCCACATTTCTTTTTCTCGTTAAGATTTTAATATTTTTGAAAATTTACATATTTTCGTATTTTTCAAAGCATGTATATTTTATATATAATTTTACTTTTGTGGATTTAAGTGAAAAATAGTGGAAGTCATGCAAATAAAAAAAGAAACCAGTTTTGATAATTCCGCAACAACTCAACACAGTATTAAATTTTGCCAACTTAGCCCATACGATCACTTTTTTTTTTGCCTATAAGTGCTGAGAGATTTTGGAAATTTTTTGAATTTACAATTTTACAAGGAATATTACGTAACATCCGTCTTAGTCATGGATATATTGTGGAGAGAATAGAATGCTGAGAATCTTCATGGGGCATATGGTTTTCCAAGAGTGNCGTCTTAGTCATGGATATATTGTGGAGAGAATAGAATGCTGAGAATCTTCATGGGGCATATGGTTTTCCAAGAGTTCTCTCTGAGGCGTTTGTTCCACCGTCATAATTTACACATGCGCATTGAAGTAAGGTTATCCTGTTTGTTGGTATGCGTGATGAAATGCATTTTATTAGCAGGATTGTTAAAATACAGTGCTTCTAATAAATGCTTTTATACGACTGCTTCTTCCATCATCTATTTATAATCTGATTACAGCGTGATTCATACGAGGGTGTGGATCGGCTTGAGGTGCCATGAGTTTTGTAAAATCTTCACGCCATATTTGTGCAAGTGACTGGGATCCGAGCAAAGAGCCGACCGGCAAATTGCTCATGTAATGTCATTTTGGTTCGGGGGCCACCATATTGGATTACTCAAATAACTTCCAAAATTTCCACATCTCAAAAAAAAATTTTTATTTCATTCTACTTTTGCTCTAGTCTTCCAGCTCTAAGGTAGCCACCATGAACTGAGAGTTCGATAAAAATAGTTTAATAAAATGATTTTATAAAAATCTTCCTTAAAACGATTTTAAATTTAATTTAAAAAAAAAATGCAAAATTTTTTTTAATGAGAAACTTGTTTCAGAGCTGATTGATAAAAATTGTGCCGGTACATCACCTCAGATTCCAAACGCCACAACTCCCTATCTCGACCTCTGCCACTTCTNATTGATAAAAATTGTGCCGGTACATCACCTCAGATTCCAAACGCCACAACTCCCTATCTCGACCTCTGCCACTTCTACCCTGAGAACAGGATGAAGGAGGGGAGCTAATATTCCAAAACTTTCAGAAACCAACAGGAAAAAGGAATTTTGACTATAGATCTGTTTCCAAATTAGGTAGGGTGTTATAATAAAAATTAACTAAATAATTTATGGTTTCAAGTAAAATTGCGGTTTTAAGGAAACTTTCCTTTCATCAATCGCCACTCAAAACTCTTTTACAGTATAAACAATGAGAAATAATGAATACATACAATTACAATAAAAAGGTCCAAAACTCATTATACAGTCGTTTCACAAATTTTAATTTTTACCTCTTAATATCACCCCAAAAGGGTACAAAGCTCACCATTAATTCGTTTTACAACTATTACTTTGACTTCTGAAATCACCATAAAATGATATAAAACTCATCAGAGATTCGCGTTACAACAATTACTTTAACCTAAACGAGGGGCTCTCCGAGAGGCGGCTGCAATAAAATATACTTATGTCCTCCACATGCCCACACTAACTCACACGTAGCCTCCATCCTCAAATCAATCCGAGAGCCAAGGTTACTTCCCTCACCGAACACCGAAAAGTGTTGGTGGTGCTCAAAAGATGTTCACACCAATCAATCCCTCCACAGACCAGAAGCCCAGAATATTCTCCTCCCCTTACCCTCAAGGGAGTAGGCAGTGCCTCCCCGCCGTTCCACTCATAACCAGGACAGAGCCGGGGATATTCTCCCCACCAAACACCTTTCGATGCTGGAAGTGCTCGTCTGATCTCACTCACTCTCTCATTCCTCAACACAACTCAAACAGAGATTACACTTGCAGCTTCCAGAATCCCCACATATTTATTACTTCCCCATACATGTCTCCTCTCAACTCGTGTCTCCGAGTTCCTTTCTTGTAGAGAAGCGAGTGAATATCTCTTCAAAAATATCACATCGCCCTGTATTCCCACGAAGGCAACTTCTCAAATAGCACGGTTGACTCAAAGTCTGGGAAAAGTTAAAATGTGCCCCCAACNGGCAACTTCTCAAATAGCACGGTTGACTCAAAGTCTGGGAAAAGTTAAAATGTGCCCCCAACTTCTCGGAGAGATACTAAGTCCCAAAATCACTCCCAAGAGAAGTAGAGTCCTGACACATTGACTTCAGTAGTCTTTCGAATAGCCTCCGCCCCTGGTCGTCAAAACATTTCTCTTCAAGGCGATATCTCGGCGCGGTCTCCCACCGACGTCTCTTCTCGAGCGCTGTGTCACCGGCATATGGCCGGCGTTTTTTGTTTTCTTGCCGAGTTCTCAAATCTTGCTACTCCAGTGTCACCCCTTCACACTTCTGTGAGTCCTCCGGCATACATGTTAGTAGCTAAGATGGTTGGAGAATGGGATGCGTTTCAGGGCAAGCCCTACACACCTTAGGTCGGGTTTATTGTATTTAAAAGGGATGCATGCCTCGCGGCTGTAGCAGGGTTGTCTGGTGTCATGGCCGCAATTGTAGCCATGGACACACCCCGAAAGAAGAAGAGTCTATATGGAAGGGGACATTAAACCAGCCCAAAGCGAAGAGCGCACTGGGAAAATCTGTGTGACAGTCACCGAGGATAAAAATATATATTCCTTTAACTGGTTTAGGGTGGGAGAAAGTAGGGTAGTTTGTTAGTGTGCGAAGATAAACTTTGTGAATTGAATCTGAATCAGTGACAATCTCACTGTTTAAATAAGTCAATAGCACCTGACTTATTAAACAGTCACTTCAATCAATTTAACTGACGAATTAGTGGTTTTTGTTAAGTTGCGTCAGGCTCAGGTGGATGACGGTTTCTGTGCTCAGGTTAGAATGACCTGAGTAATGGTGTTGTACTCTCTTATGTGTTAGATAACGGTATTCCACAGATTATAGTCAATGTGCTCTTAAAATTGTTGTGCCTGAGTCACTGAGACCTATGGTGTTGTCCTACTTTCACAATTCCGTGTTTGGCGGACACTTGGGTGTCAGCAAGACCTTTGATAAAGTTGCAGTTCATTTTGCCTGGCATAGTCTGATCGATGATGTATCAGATTTTGTGTATTCATGTGATATTTGTCAAAAGTGTAAGCATGCTCATCATGCCACTGTTGGGCAGGCGGTCACACAGATCACCCAGGCTCTATGGAGCACAGTTCACTTGGATATATATGGTCCTTTAATCAGGTCCAAAAATAATAATATATGTATTTTAATTTTGTTGGATACCTTTACTAAATTTGTCATTTTGTTGTCGTTGAGAAACATGAAATCATCATCTATTGTCATACCACTCACCGATCAGGTGTGGAAAGTATTCAGTGCTCCTGTTGAAATAGTTACGGATAATGCCAAGTACTTCACTTCTAATGCATTTAAGAACTTGTGTTTTCACTAGGCTATCAAGCATTTTACCTCCAATCCATATGACCCGAAGGGTAATCAAGTTGAAAGATTCAACAACAATCTTAAGGCCTGTTTAACTATCTTCTATACCAAAATCATACCTTGTGGGATCAGGATTTGGATTTCAAAAATGTGGGTTTCAACAGTGCCTTGCATGATTCCATGGGAGTTCCACCCTCACTTTAATTTATGGTCGTCCTCTCAGTGACCCTTTGCTTAACATTTGGAATATTCCCCCTTCTTCTTTTCCCTTTGGTGATGCTGATCGGGATCGCCTGCTCGAGAAGGTCCACCGTAGGCTCGGGGCAGCCAAGCTGCAGGTCAGGGGGAAGATGGACCAGGGCAGGTTACCGGTCAATTTTAAGCTAGGGGACCTGGTCCTTTGCAAAAATTATGTACTGGTAGATATGGGAAGATATTTGATGGGGATGCTGACACCGAAGTTAGGNACCTGGTCCTTTGCAAAAATTATGTACTGGTAGATATGGGAAGATATTTGATGGGGATGCTGACACCGAAGTTAGGCTTGTATAGTTTTGTTTACGCACATTGGATGCTTTACTAGGCTTGTTAGGCTGCCCTACTTTGGTTAAATGCTCCATGAATAATCTCTAGTCAACTTTATTGGTATTTAAACTATTAAAAAATATTGTCTATAATTGTATTCAACTTAATGTAGTGACGTGACCAAGCTTGGCTACGGCGAAAAAGCCAACTTGATCTGCGGTGTTCCCAGAGTTGTTAAGTAAAATGTGGGTGCCCGGCGCCACAGCTCTGCGGTGAGCTGATGAGATAGGGTCGTTAGTCGACGGCCTAGGGGCTCTGGTGAACACTCCGTCAGACACACTATGCCGAGGTTGTCGGCCACCTCGCACGCCGTACTTGATTATCAATAAAGAAACAGTGATGCTGGTTGTGAAGGTATTTATTACCCTGTTATGTACACTCAACTACACAGAAGGCACGTGGCCTGAATGGCCCGGAACTACAAGCGACCACGTGGTCTTATAACCTGAGTCTCGAGATGCACTTTTGATTTCCAATAAATAATCATGTCGCTCTCCCCCCCGACACTATGCAAGTTAAATAATAAAATATATGATGAAAATGATTTATGATGTTGTGGATGCGACTGGATACTATTCGACAGATGATGTCCTTGCTAGTGCTTCTGCGGCGTGGGAGAGCTTAACGTCTGTGCTCGTCCAAGTCCTGGCGATTACTGCCGGAAATGTGCGTCGGCTTCCGCCGCCTAGACGCCGCCGACGCCATGCGGTGGTACAGTGAAACATAATATACACTAAAAGATGATTATGGGATGAAAAATGATATGAACTAAATTAACACAACAAAACATAATTACAATTACACAAATACATAATAAAAATGATAATACTTATTCTAAATGTTTTCATTGCACCAGCCACAGCATTGCCAAATGTAGAATGTCACATGTCTCTGGCTGTGGCTGGGCAAATTGTCTCCTGATGACAAAACAAATTATAAATGAATTACACACTGACATTATTTACAAATACACTGACGAAATAAACTGAATAAATAATAAACACTAATGCACTCGTGCCCACAAGCCTGTCGGTGTGGTGCGTCTGGTGTGGGCAAACTGCGGCAGTCAGTGGGCAAAAGGACTCATGAACGTGCGGTTCACGTCAGTAGGTTTGATAACTTTAATTTTTAGTGAGGAGCTTATGTAATATTTTTGTGTTCGTAATTTGTGTTACAAAATTTTTAATTGCTGTATGCTATTTTGGATCTTCAAAAATTTGGTGATGAACGATTTTATATGAATGAATATGGTTCTAACAAATGATTTAAATTTTGGATCAAAATATACAGTTTAACTTTGTTTTGTCTAAAATTATTTGTGCTTTGGCACAATGTACTGCACAAAACTGGATCGAAAGCTACCCAAGTTCAAATTTCCCATGCTAATGGTAACAGCGGATGCTGCATACTGTTTTACTTTCGTTCATGGTGCTTAACCATAAGTGTCAAGGGCAGCAACATGGTGATTTGCGTAAATAATGAATGGTAACTATGTACTTCTATTTCCCTAAATTATTTTTATCCCAACCATGCAATGAAAAATCACAGAAACTCATAATTCAAACACGGTAATCCCATGCACGCAGTAAGATACCTAATACTTTCAACCCACTCCATTGCAGTTTATGTTTACAAGAAGGTATGTTACCATTCTTCGGAAGTTCAGATTTTTTTTGTACTAAAAAATTAACATCGTGTTATGTGACTGTACATTTACAATATAGGAGTCCTAGTTAAAGCCAAATATAGAACATTTAACATGCAGAAACCTTTTTATCAGATGAGCCCTACTCTTTCTATCATTGACGTACTGACTGAAGCTTGATTTCTGTTACCTTGTTGTCAGAAATCGTCTACACATGCTTTGATGTCTCGCGTGTTTAGTCTTCTTACATGATTATAATTTTTGAAGTGCTCATCAGTGTATTTCGTATTTTAATCTATCTCTTCATAAAACCCTATTGATATTAGTTGTTTCCATGCATTTCTCTCGTCATTCGTACACAGGTACAGTGCTTAATCATAGTATTTGACGTAGACCAGTCCTGGGTGGTCTGGCATGGCCACTGTCATCACATAATCGGCCCACAGTCGCTGCACCAGTGCGGCCTGCGGAACACGCACAATGAGCATCCCGATACGTGTCTGCAATGTTCACTTGGGAATGGGTCATGATCCGATACCGAGTGATCCAACCGAGTGCCTGTGGTGTCCCTAGAGAGATCTGTGTAATTAGGATAGTAATCAAGTGTTAGAATGGGTAGTAAATATCATTAGAATTTATCGCCCACGGGAAAATGTTCGTGAAATTCGCACTTAGGGGATTGCATTGTACCGGAACATTTGTGTGATCTTTAAGCCCAGAGAGTGTGCCACCCCACACCTGAGGAAGTTTGCTCACTCCTGAGGCGAAATTTTCATACCTTTAAGTTCCATATAGGCTTCGCGCCAATTTCTGCAGTGTTAGAGCTCCCCGAGCTACAGTTGGGAAATCCATGTAAGTGCCTCTTCAGAGGATGCAAGGGAAATAAAGTGATGTGTCAAAGTTTACGCATGTCTTTATTTTCTCCAGCCACTTCATGGCTGTTTCACTTATAACTGTTGTTTATAATTACATCACGATCTCGTAAGGTGTAAATATGGCCTTGAACAATCTCTGTACGGGAGTGAGTACATGTTGAGAGGGTGCTATTAACACCTCTCATAAGACTAGGCATGAGGAATTACAGTTAAACATCCGATGCTGTATCATCAGAATGGGGCCACATTAAGGGTCAGCGACCACACACCCTCCATTCTCGTGCTCTCTGTGCGGGGACCCTATGGAAAATATCACAGTATGGCAGGCCTTTGTCCTAGATCATAAACAGACATGTAACCTCACATTACCCCTTATGACTTATCAATCCACCCCATGTGTCAAGTGGTCCTCCTTGTTGCCCATTTGAAAAGTGGAAACTTTATAATTATGAGTGGCCCTGAGGTCCATGCGAAATTCAGCATGTAGGGATGCCATTTATTTGGTGGAANTGAGTGGCCCTGAGGTCCATGCGAAATTCAGCATGTAGGGATGACATTTATTTGGTGGCATGTGGTGAGAAGTCAGTTTTGCAGACGATGAGCGGAGGTAGTTTGACTCTTGGTTGAGTGACGGAGGAAGTTTTGGCGGAAGCTGAACGAGAAGCAAATGTGCTAGTGGATGTGGTAGACGATTTGGTGTCATTGGAGGAAGTGAGGGTTTGAGATTGTTTGATTGTGATATAAGCATGTGGAGCAGCGAATGGTGGCGTCGTCGGAGCTGGAACCAGTAGATGTGCCACCATGGTGGATGTCACTTTGACGTTGGCCCCTACAGTCACAAGAGGAGCACTGGTGTTTTGGGGAAGATGTTTTGGTGGGACGAGATGAGGACTTGTGTTTGTAATAGGAAACAGTGGTTCATTTATCCTGATCCTCGCCCCAATCCAAATTGTCGGAGCGGCTCTCAGTGGGGCACTCCCCCCGAGTCAACCTTCGGTGAATTCTATACATCCGGTAGAGGATGGTGTGAAGTTCTGAAGAGGCAGAATGGGAACCGAAACACAGGTGTCAGAGTAAGCAGTGGTGGCTGTAGACTGATGTGAATCGTTGACCTGCGGAGTAGTAGTTGCGGGGAGATTGAGTTGATTAGCTAGAACATTGAGAGCATTAAGTTTGGTGGGGTACAGATTGAAGAATGCAGCAATTTGAGTCTGCAACGAGGATGAGGTGGTAGAAAAATTCAATAATTGGCATAATACCGATGAAATTACTGTTATTTGATCCGTTGGCGAATCAGTGGAGACTGCATTCGGAATGGATGCGTATATTTGTTGCTGTGAGGAGGTAGAGAATGACAGTTGTTCAGAAACTAATAGTGGAGAAGAATAAGGTAAAGGTTCAGCATCATAAATTTGTGATAGGCCAGGAGAGGCAAGGCCGAGTGGCGACTTGGTCAATGATTATTTCGTATGTAGAGTAGGATCGGTGTTGATGGCATCGTTCGATGATGACACATGTGGGGGCTGGTAAAGANAGTAGTAGTTGCGGGGAGATTGAGTTGATTAGCTAGAACATTGAGAGCATTAAGTTTGGTGGGGTACAGATTGAATAATGCAGCAATTTGAGGCTGCAACGAGGATGAGGTGGTAGAAAAATTCAATAATTGGCATAATACCGATGAAATTACTGTTATTTGATCCGTTGGCGAATCAGTGGAGACTGCATTCGGAATGGATGCGTATATTTGTTGCTGTGAGGAGGTAGAGAATGACAGTTGTTCAGAAACTAACAGTGGAGAAGAATAAGGTAAAGGTTCAGCATCAGAAATTTGTGATAGGCCAGGAGAGGCAAGGCCGAGTGGCGACTTTGTCATTGATTATTTCGTATGTAGAGTAGGATCGGTGTTGATGGCATCGTTCGATGATGACACATGTGGGGGCTGGTAAAGANTGATTATTTCGTATGTAGAGTAGGATCGGTGTTGATGGCATCGTTCGATGATGACACATGTGGGGGCTGGTAAAGAGGAATGGATTAAGAAGAGCCGGTAGCAGACAATGGTTGAAAGCAGGTTGTTGAGCGAGAGTATACTTGAAGAGGTAGTGATTTTGATATTTTTTTTGGCCTAATGTTTTCTCGAAATCTTAGTACCGCTTTCGTCAGTGGAATGAGCGACATCGGAATCTTCAACTGAAGTTTTGTAGAGAGACAGTTTGCCTTTTGGTGGTTTCAGGTGGGGTGTGGGCCAAGAGCGACCACTATTAGCGATGTGAACAAAAATTCGTTTGATGTGAAAATAATCAGAGGTAGGTTGGCAATAGTGATTTCTCACATGAACTAGTATTGATGACGATAGAAATTGGCAGCACTGCATGATGGCAGGCAAATTCCGTTAGCTGATATCTGGTGCAGAGATGTTATATTAGTGTAATTTCTTAGTAATCATATTATTGAATGTAATGCTTTGCTGATAATATAATATCATAACTATTATTTTATAATACGCAAGTAATAGGGTAATATTAGTAATATTAATCAATAAAACGAATATTTAATCGCACGAATAATCGCCCTAAACTATTTAAAAAAACAACTTATGTAAAACGGTGATTAAATTTCCCTTCATACTTTAACATACTAAGGACTGTCAACGATTAATACATTGGCGTATTAAAAAAGTAATCACCTTATGTAGATTTGTTTATTGAATTCTATTTACAAGATTTATAAATATTTTTTTTGTTTTTNTAAAAAAGTAATCACCTTATGTAGATTTGTTTATTGAATTCTATTTACAAGATTTATAAATATTTTTTTTGTTTTTATATATTTTTTTTCATGATTAAATTATTGTTTTATGCACTATTATCTAGGTAGCTATTATATTATGTTTTCTACTCGTTGAACCTACCGCTCTGTTACGCACTTCCAATGTAAGCGAAACAAAAATCTGTAATAGCTAATTTGTGTTTGTTT
This sequence comes from Clitarchus hookeri, assembly GCA_002778355.1. Lineage (NCBI taxonomy): Eukaryota > Metazoa > Arthropoda > Insecta > Phasmatodea > Phasmatidae > Clitarchus > Clitarchus hookeri. The sequence goes on from NQII01002316.1 coordinate 214,317, forward strand.
ACAAAGTAAATGTACCTAGTTATTTACATGTGGCGTTAAATTTTGCAGCGAAATAGTTTGTTTTCACTGCTCGCTTTCTCCCTACCTGTATACACAGCGTTCATACAAAGCGAGACGTGCATGCTTAATAATAGTGTGCATAATAGCCATATCACCGACTCATTCGTCACTTCGTCAGCAGACGCCAACGACCGACGACAACGCGAGACGGCCAGAACCAGTGACGGAGTGGCAACGCTGCGCTGCCGCGCGCGCGGCGTTGCCACTCCGTATGTTATTGGTACGTTGCGATTACGAAACGAATACGTATTTGATATGGTTGAGCTTATTATTTGACTATTATATTTTATTATAATATCGTGGATTCGAATAACATATTATGAATTAACATAACCTATATTAGGTTACCTGTAACTATTATGATTATATTAGTTTCACCATTAATCTGGTGTTGAAGTCGTTAGTTCTTTTGTAGCCACCGTCTGTGATTTTTCGGATTTTTGAATCTCGGCGTCTGGTTTTCGATGTCACTTTGTGTGTGTGTGCCGTTTAACGTTTTGGCGAGTTTAATGTATTTCGATTGATGGCTTTTTCGAACTTTGAGGAATTTGCTGGCATGTTTAACATTATTTTCGTTGTTTTCTATGTTTTTGTATTCGTAACTTAGATTTTTGCTGGCTGCACGGGTTAAATATAAGGCCATGTGCCTTTGCACGAATTAGGCGAAGTTGAATTTGAAGGTGGTGAACTGCAATTGAGTCCTATCTGTTCTATGAATNATTATAATATCGTGGATTCGAATAACATATTATGAATTAACATAGCCTATATTAGGTTACCTGGCAGAAATTGAGAGGAGAGGAAAACTGGTCTGGCTGGGAATCGAGTTTACATCTTCAATAATCTGTGCGCATTGTTGCTTTGGGGGGAGGTTGACATTGTTTATGGGGGGGTTCGTGTCGGGAGAGGTCATTTTCTTCCAACTGGAGTGAACCGCGAGGCCCTACCAATTTGTTTGCCCGCTATTCTACTGGCAAAGCTAGCTATCCCGGATACTTAGGCTCCTGGATAGCTTCGGTAGCTTTGGAATCTGTTGTAGTAGCAAATTGTGTGCGAGTTTCGTGACGTTAGTGACGACGGAGTAGANTAAAAAAGTAATCACCTTATGTAGATTTGTTTATTGAATTCTATTTACAAGATTTATAAATATTTTTTTTGTTTTATCATGTTTTTTTGTTTATATATATATATTCATGATTAAATTATTGTTTTATGCACTATTCTCTAGGTAGCTATTATATTATGTTTTCTACTCGTTGAACCTACCGCTCTGTTACGCACTTCCAATGTAAGCGAAACAAAAATCTGTAATAGCTAATTTGTGTTTGTTTACAAAGTAAATGTACCTAGTTATTTACATTTGGCGTTAAATTTTGCAGCGAAATAGTTTGTTTTCACTGCTCGCTTTCTCCCTACCTGTATACACAGCGTTCATACAAAGCGAGACGTGCATGCTTAATAATAGTGTGCATAATAGCCATATCACCGACTCTTTCGTCACTTCGTCAGCAGACGCCAACGACCGACGACAACGCGAGACGGCCAGAACCAGTGACGGAGTGGCAACGCCGCGCTGCCGCGCGCGCGGCGTTGCCACTCCGTATGTTATTGGTACGTTGCGATTACGAAACGAATACGTATTTGATATGGTTGAGCCTATTATTTGACTATTATATTTTATTATAATATCGTGGATTCGAATAACATATTATGAATTAACATAGCCTATATTAGGTTACCTGGCAGAAATTGAGAGGAGAGGAAAACTGGTCTGGCTGGGAATCGAGTTTACATCTTCAATAATCTGTGCGCATTGTTGCTTTGGGGGGAGGTTGACATTGTTTATGGGGGGGTTCGTGTCGGGAGAGGTCATTTTCTTCCAACTGGAGTGAACCGCGAGGCCCTACCAATTTGTTTGCCTGCTATTCTACTGGCAAAGCTAGCTATCCCGGATACTTAGGCTCCTGGACAGCTTCGGTAGCTTTGGAATCTGTTGTAGTAGCAAATCGTGTGCGAGTTTCGTGACGTTAGTGACGACGGAGTAGAGACAGAGTACCGAGGACATCCAAGGACAGGGGACACAGCAATTATAACAGGGGCTTGAATTGTAACTTGCCTCCCACCTAGGCGAACCGAGCTTGATTCCCGGCGGGGCTGCCCCCAGATTTTCGCATTTGGGAATCGTGCCGCTGGTAGGCGGCCTTTCTCGGTGATCTCCTGTTTACCCCGCCCCTGCATTTCTGCCCTGCTCTCTAACCACCTCGCTTCACCCTTTCGGCTCTCAAGACAGCCGCCCAAAACTAAACTCGACTAAACTCACCACTTACTCATTCTCTTTTATTGAAAAACTTCTACAATTTTTTTTTGTGATGAGACCAACAACTGATGTTTATGGATCGACATGTTTGAATCGCGTTTATCTTGTGATAATAACGTATTCTTAAAAATTGGATAAATTACAATTTTCTTTTATATATTATCTATTGTTTTATGTTACTGTTTCCCTTGTTTTTCTGTTGTAGAAATGTCAAAGCAAGTACTTTCAGGTAAATTTAATTCCTCAAGGTTTCTGTTGGTAATATTCATCCAACTCGCAAGAAAAATAAACTTTTGAAGTTTGTGTATTTGTTACTTAAGAAAATGTTATGGCATTATGATGGCTTTGAATATACCTTATTAAAAAGTTTTGATATTTAGACAATACATATAAAATAATTTTATGTAGGCATGTGCTGATTTTAACTTGTTGAAACATTGATAAGACCTTCAACACATAACCTATGTCCTTGTGACATATCCAGCAATAAAAAAATATGTGAAATATTACGTTTTAACAGGATTTAAATTGCGCTTCAGTGCAAGGTTATTTTGTATTTTGATCTATAAGATGGGTTAAAATGGCTACATAAGTTACAAAAGGTAAGGCGTTATGAAATACTAAAAAAAATTGGTCCCTGTTATATAATGAGGCACAACTTTTATGTCAATATTACCTAATTAATTAACTGGAATATTTAATTTACAGATGCCGACGCTTATTAACATTTGCTGTTATGTGTAAATGCCTTATTTGCAGTTCTGTTGTGATTCCCCCCTCCCACCATTNGGCGTTATGAAATACTAAAAAAAATTGGTCCCTGTTATATAATGAGGCACAACTTTTATGTCAATATTACCTAATGAATTAACTGGAATATTTAATTTACAGATGTCGACGCTTATTAACATTTGCTGTTATGTGTAAATGCCTTATTTGCAGTTCTGTTGTGATTCCCCCCTCCCACCATTNCGACGCTTATTAACATTTGCTGTTATGTGTAAATGCCTTATTTGCAGTTCTGTTGTGATTCCCCCCTCCCACCATTTTCAATTTTGTGTACCTAGATTCAAGTAATTTACAAGTCTTACTTCCAAATATAAGTTATACTTGCGGGTTAGACTGTTGATAGGACCATTCCCAAACCTTGCTTTTGATATGGTGAGTACCACACATGAATAAGTGTCTAATGTTGACAGAGTCTTGTGAACTTGAGAAACTACAAGGGGCAGGCCATGTCTTGGTAACAGTGCCACACCATGACCGTGGACCCAAGCATCGCGGTGAATGGCTTCCACGCGCAATGCGTGCGACTCAGCCAGGTCCGGATGTCGCGCATTATCCTGATGCTGTGTGTCATGCTCGTGGGGGCTCCACTTGTCTACCACTACTACCTCTCCCAGGTGGAGGGGGCAGTGCCCAGTGGGGATGTGCACCGCACACGCTCTAAGCTGGAGGCCCTAGATGACTTCAGTTCTTTGAAGGCCTCCGACCTTAAGATGCGCATAGAAGAACTGCTTAGGATTAAAGGTGGGCCTTATTAGCTATAGGCTGTTCACGGTAAAGTGAGCACTATCAAGGCCCTCATTACTTTTTCCTTTTAGCAATTTCTTATTGTTTAACCTCCTTTTTAAATAAATATTACTATATAAGTAATAAACACAATATGTATATTACACCACACTCGAATGTTAACGTATAAGCTAAAAAAAAAATATATATATATATATATATATTTATTGATTTATCCCAAATGCGAGGGTTTTAAAAATGCCTACTTTAGCATGAACAGCCTATATCTGCAGATATGGAAGATTTCCAAGCTTAGCTGAGAATGAGTTATGGTGAAAATTTCTCTAATCTANACAGCCTATATCTGCAGATATGGAAGATTTCCAAGCTTAGCTGAGAATGAGTTATGGTGAAAATTTCTCTAATCTACTCCCACAATGATTATTTTATGAAGATATTGATAGTGACTTAAATTTTCTTTTTACATCTCAAGTATTTTATTTTTAACATCATAACAATTATGAACTGATATGAAACAAAATTAAATTTATAAATTATTTTGTGTTGCTTAAACTTTGTTGATTGAAACCAATTATAAAACACAAATTAAAAAATTCTTTAGTATCTTGGTGATCATGATTTTTAGGTGATGCATCTAAAAACAGTACTCTTAATTTGGGATCCACCAANCAGCCTATATCTGCAGATATGGAAGATTTCCAAGCTTAGCTGAGAATGAGTTATGGTGAAAATTTCTCTAATCTAGTCCCACAATGATTATTTAATGAAGATATTGATAGTGACTTAAATTTTGTTTTTACATCTCAAGTATTTTATTTTTAACATCATAACAATTATGAACTGATATGAAACAAAATTAAATTTATAAATTATTTTGTGTTGCTTAAACTTTGTTGATTGAAACCAATTATGTAACACAAATTAAAATATTCTTTAGTATCTTGGTGATCATGATTTTTAGGTGATGCATCTAAAAACAGTACTCTTAATTTGGGATCCACCAAAGTGCAATTTTGAATTCTACCCTGCATTATGAGTATTTTTGTTGATGCAAAGGTTATGAACAGCAAAATTTTGAATGGTGAAAATAATTTTTTTTTATAAATATGTCAATTGCTACCCTTACCCACCTTTACTTCTGATCAAAATCTGTAAAATGTGGCATGTACTTATTACTCATGTTAGAAATTAGCAACATCTGCCTTTCAGAATAACATTTTTCTGGAAATTTTCACCATACTAAGTAGTTGAATTACTATACATAAATACTATATTAATTATGCATAAATTCAATTGTACCAAGCATTTAAGCCCTCACTTTTCAGTGCAGCCTAAGTGCCAAGAATTTATGTAGGATTTGTAGGTAAATTACAGGGTTCGGTTTAAAAATTCAAACCAACGTACTATTTTAGGTTAATCATAGTTATTATCGTAAACCTAGGGTTTTTGGTTATTTTGTATGCTTAGTTATTAGAACAGAAATATTAAAAAGTAATCATTAGGCCTAGGTTCCGCCAGAACCTTCCACCAGACAAAAGTACTGTTATCTTAGTCTTACTTTGTATAGTTTTGAATCAAATCTTTAAAAAATAAACTCTGTATGACATGATTGATTCCTAAAGATGTCATGTACCATAAGTGTTTTATACTTATGTTAACATAAAAGCATGTTATATTGGGTTAAATTGATATTTTAGTTATATTTATTTATAATTTAAAATATTTCATTTATAACTAACATGAATAAGAACAGAGAGAAAATAAGTGTGTTGGTAATGCCTAGTAAGAAATAGTTCTCAAGCAAAATGTCATTAAACTGAGTGTGCACAAATACGGTGTGGTGTTCCTTTGGTGTAATTTTCTAGATTTGGTTAAGCTTTGTTTGCATGGGGCAGAGAAATAGCTTGAAAGTAGAAACTTAGGAGATCTTCNAATTTTCTAGATTTGGTTAAGCTTTGTTTGCATGGGGCAGAGAAATAGCTTGAAAGTAGAAACTTAGGAGATCTTCAGAAAAGTTGGAAGTAACCGTGAATGGACTATATACACAAGTTTTTTTATCTTGCAAATGACAATTGGACTTGGAGAGGTGTCTAGAAATTAATGCAAGGAAAGTAATGTGTATAGGCTGTTATTTCCAAACACTGTGCTGAAAGGAAGTTTCAGCATTTTATGGAAATGGCCTCTCTCGAAGGTGAAGCGGGTTTGATTGTCAGTGGGNCTGTGCTGAAAGGAAGTTTCAGCATTTTATGGAAATGGCCTCTCTCGAAGGTGAAGCGGGTTTGATTGTCAGTGGGGTCACTCAGATTTTTGTGTGTGGGAAACACTGTGCAGGTTACTGTTGGCAAACATGATTTCTTTGGGGCAGTCTCGTTTCCGTCACTCTTGCATTCCACTGCTGCTCCATTTTCATATTCGCAGCAACAGAGGTAGACCCAGAGCAGTGGGGTAGGGGTCTCACGGGATATGACCCCTCCCTTCAAAACCCTCACATTTTAATGAAACTGTCCTGTGAATGTTTTAAAACTCAAATGAAATAATTTAAGAATTGTTCAAAATAACTATTTTATTTGATTAATACA